>PVLD010002390.1:138030-167744 GCA_004027595.1 Dinomys branickii | reverse complement strand
GTCGTCGTGCTATGGGTGGGGGCGGGTCCAGACCTTGTGGCTCCAGCATTACCGTTCCCCACCCCTTGCAGCTGGGCAATGGGTCTCCGAAGCTGAAGCTACGAATGCCGAAACGAGGGCGTGGGCCAGGGGTGTGCTTGGAGCGGCAACCTCCTCCCTCTCTATCTCGTCTCCCTCCAACTGCGTCATGTCAGATCTGTGATCCCCTCCTCCAGAGGAGGTTCTGCTTAGACTTTCCGAGGGTTTCACTTCCTATCTCAGATCCCTCCCGAGTTCAGGATATCCACCTCCCTCCTCTCTGTCCTTCACATGTTGCTATATTGCCATGTCTGAGTGGCATTCCTCTGGGAGGTTCTCTCTCCGTGGGTAGCATACTTAAAGTCTACTGTTAGATAAGTGGTTGCTTGGGAGGTCCTGGCATGCAGAGAGGAGGCAACATAGCACCCTTCTGTTAGCTCCAAAAAGCACCTCCCCTACTGTAGCCACCAGCCTTGCAGCGTGTGTTCAGGTCATCAGTTTCCAAGATTCTGACTGGGCCACATTAAGAATCAAATGGTAAAAAGTCTCATGAAACATAGCTTCTGCTCATTATTTATGATTCCCTGGTGTACACAGAGTTTCAAGATGTGGGTAAACAGAATCTTCCTCTGCAGAAGTAGCCAAAGAAGCCAACAGCATTACTACAGTGCTCCTTACCAGTATCAGTGCAATAGACCCTTATTCAGGAGCAGGTGGAAATCTTAGAAAAGATGAACAAAAGTTTGTTATTAATAGTGCCAGTACCATTGACTGTGCTGTTTCAAAGGAATTGGCTGAAGAAGTTGAGAACATGGGAACAATTTTCACAGATGCCCATGTTTCTGGTCATCTTAGCTATAGGGTCTGGGTGCCTCACATTTGTGGCAGGAGGAAGAGTAGACCACTTTGCTGCTCCCCCAGACCCTCTGGGGTGTGTGTGCTTTACTGTGAGGTATTGTGGGGCTTCTGGGACTGGGCAGGCTACAAAGATCTGCAGCAACATGCTGTTGACTGTTATTATGACTGGAATTGCTAAAGCTATGAATCTTACAATCAGGTTAAGGCCTGATCCAAAACTATTGGCTAAAATCCTAAATATGATCTCAGGACAGTGTGGTTCAAGGAATACTAATAATCCTCTACCTTGGGTGATGGATTGAGTAGCTTCAGTGAGGGTGGATTTGGAATACCACTCACAGCTAAGGATCTGGGATTGGCACAAGACTCTGCTACCAATACCAGAGCCCAGTCCTTCTAGAAAGCCTAGTCCATCAGATCCACAAGATACTGTGTGCAAAGGGTACTCACAGAGAGACTGCTCATCTGTTTCACAGCTTCTACAAAATGAGCAGGTCCTCTAAGTATGTCCTTTCTCCGTGAACACTGCTGGGAACCAGCACTGTCTTGAAGCCTCCTACCTCAATCCATGAGTCATAACAGGTTTAATAAAAGGTCATCTGTCTGTTTTTGATTGTTTAGACCACAGTAATCCCTAGGATTTTTTTCACCCATATTAAAATGCTTATTCTTTTCATCTGTTCAGCCAACATATATTATCTGAAAAATGTTTTTCTGCATGTCACAGATAGTTTCTGCTTACGAGATAGAGGAACTGCCCTTTAAAAAACAAAATTGACCCCTGACCATTTTCAACTAAGTCACTGACTCCTTCCATCAGGATACCATTTGCTTCATAAATAAGATGAAATACTTCGTCAACAGGATGAGACCCATCTAAAGGAAAGGAAAGAGATCAGCCTGTCCTTAACAGGAGTTTGAGAAAGGACAGAGACTTGCTACTTGTATCCCTCAGGAAGTTTGTCCTTTTAGAGGAGTCATTTGAGCATTCTTCTTACTGAGCTTATTGATTTATTTTCTGAAGAGCTCATAAACCAAGACAATTTGTTGCTGCATGTTTTGCAATTTGGACAGAGTTGCAGTGTTTGAATTGTTACCACTTCCAGAAGTCAGAAGACCTGTTTTTCTTTTTTGTTTCCTTTGTTTTATTCTTTTGCTTCCTTTTACATTTTTGGTATCTTTTTACTTCCAAAAAAACACTTCTTTATATCTGTTTCAGAGTCAGTAATGACAGTGACACATTATTCCAAATATAACCTATTATTTTGAATTGAAATAAATTTCTTTTTTTTTTTTTTGGTCTTTATGAGACAGGGTCTCGCTAGCAGTTCAGGCTGGCCTTGAGCTCACTTTGTAGCCCAGGCTGGCCTCGAACTCACAACGATCCTCCTACTCAGCCTCCCAAGTGCTGGGATTACAGGCGTGCGCCACCACGCCCGGCTGAAATAAATTTCTATATTGGTAGTAAAATAACTACTCCCTTAGCAAGTTTCCCATATACGATATATCATAATTACAGTTCTTATGTTTTTCATTTGATTTGTCGATAAGAAGGGCTTTCTTTTTGTGGGGGGGGGCGGGGGTTGAGACAGGGACTTACTAGGTAGTTCAGACTGACCTTGAATTCATTATGTAGCCCAGGCTGGCCTCCAATTCGTTGCAATCCTCCTGCCTCAGCTTCCTGAATGCTGGGATTACAGGTATGTGCACTATCCTGCCCCATAAGAAGGGCTCTCTAAATGTAACTCAAAATCCAGACACCATGCAATAAATAATTACTAAACTTGATCACAAGGGATGAAATGTTGGTCAAAGGGAACTAAATTGAGTGATAAGATTAAAAATCCAGAGATCTAATGTACAGCATGGTAGCTGTAGTTATTAGCACTGCATTGTACGCTGGACATTTGCTCAGTGTGTTCTCATCACAGAAAACAAAGGCAACTATGGGAGATGGTGGGTGTCATAGACTGACTACGGGAAGCATCACGTAGGTGTACTTGTACCAAAAAATCATGCTGGGCATAGTGGTATATGCCTGCAATCCCAGCACTCAGGAGGCTGAGGCAGGAGTAGTGTTACAAGAGGCCAGCCTGGACTACATGGTGAGTTCAAGGCCAGCCTGAACTGTGTAATGAGACTTTGTCTCAAAAAAAATATGTTTTCAACCTTAACTATTGCATTTATTTGTCAGTCATACCTCCGTGAAGCTGGTGAGTAAAACCTTAATCACATAAAAAGCAATGATACATTAAAAATACTTACAAGTTCTATGATTAACAAAAGGTTCATTTCTCTTATATATAATGCTGTCCCACAAATCAATAGAAAAATAACAACCAGCCAGCAGGAAAAACTGGATAGAAATATTACCAGCTTACAGAAATGGAAATATAAATCACTTTTAACATATGAAAAGATGATTAACCTCGCTTAAAGAAAATGCTGACTCCAACTTCATTGGGATATCTTTTTCCCAAAGGTCATATTTGTAAAGAAAAAACTGTAATAATGGAATATATCAGTATATTCTTATATGCCACTGATTGAAATGTAATTGAATCCCCTATAGAAGAAACTCAGTGCTAACCTCAAAAAGGTAAACTGCCTGTGCTTTGTCAACGAACCAGTTACACACGCACATGTCCTACCTGTACGCTCTCACATCTATAAAATGGCCTGCTTTGAGGCTGTTCACTAATTACAGCACAGCACAATGTGAGTGCACTGGTTAAAGAAGTTATGGTTCTTCACGCGCTGGATGGAATGCCAAGGAGCTGCTTAGAAAAACAAAAAACAGTATGGGAATGTCTGATGTTCCCATGTGCAACAAAAAATTCACAATATAATTTTATTGGGGCAAAAAAGGAATGTGCAGAGCACTTTTTGAGTGAAAACAGGTGGGGGGATTGCACATGTGATTACTTGAATAAGCAAAGCATGTCTCTGGCGGGATGCACAAGAAACCGGTTGCCTCGAAAGAGGAGAATGGGGTGACAAGGGAACAATAAACCAAGTGTACCTTTGCCGAAATTGTAGATTAGGTTAGCACTGATGGCTTACAAGTGATTGCCTGGCGCCGTGATAACACAGGAAAGGTTTCTTGTCCTTATGTGGCTACAGTTTACAAGGAAGAGGAGAGATAATTATAAATTAGAAAACCATGATGTATGAAGTAGCTCAGCCCTCGTGGTGGTTGCAGTAGGCATACAGAGCTGCTGGGGACCGCACACTTCTGGGATTGATTTGCCCCTTTCATCATAAAATTTCCTCCATCTTCTTTTTTCTGAATTAAAAATTCCTAACAAAGGTCCAAGTCTGCAACACACACACACACACTCACATACTCAGTTGGCTTCCTCCTCCGGAAGTCTTCCCTATGCCTTTGGCTGGAAAGGATATAGGAATCAAAGGATTTCCTTAAATAATAGAAGCCAAGATAAATCCACTTATTCTAAGAAACAATAGAAATGAAATTTCCACTGGCACCAAACTCAACAGAGCTGATTAGCATTTCTTTCATGCTAAGGATTTGGCTTACGGGTCAGGTTATGGGTTAGGAGATGAGAGTCCATTAACGGTTTTATTAAATGTGAATGTCACCAAAGAGTAATCAACTTGTGTTTTACTTCTTCAAATGCCCCTCCCCATTCTTAATGATCAGTTTTAACTCTCCTATCTTGGACCATATTTTTATTTGGTTTTCACATTTTTCCAGCTTGACAGTACGAAGCTCAGTGTAGAACAGTCAACAAACCAGACCACCCAGGAGCTGCTTTGTGTCTTTGGACATTGTTCTGATGTGTTTTATGTTGTGTTTTCAAACATCTTCAATAGTAAGTGTAGCCTCTTGATGAAAACACTCCAGTTTAAAATAGTTGTTGTTTTTTATTCAACATGTAACCTAAGCAGAGAGGAATGAGCACCCGGGAAAATACCAGGGGAGGCAACATTTTCTTGGAAAAGGATGACTAACCTTGTCTGTGATCTAGTATCCAGCCATTTAATTTGCTCTCCTCTTTTCCATAGATTCAGAACTCCAAAGAGATGGAGCATGATGTTTCTTGTCTACTGTTATGATGAAGTTAGCCCTAACCAGTTTTGCTTTGTGCTTTGTTAGTTTGTTGCTGTTGTTGTTACAGTACTGTGGATAGACCCAGGGCCTTCATGCTGAGCTACATCCTCACCCCTTTTTTATTTGAGGCATGTTCTCAGTAAGTTACTCACTTGCCCAGTCTAGGTCTGAGCCTGTGATCCTGTCTCTGTCTCCCAGGGTGTTTCTTGCTGCTTCCAGAGGTTTGGTGACATTTACTGTGCATATCCTTTTTCAGCCTGACTGTCCACTCTGCCTTCCTCTCTCCTGGTCTTGCAGTCTACCTACTCACCCTTCATATCACAACACAGATACCAGTCACTACTTTTACTTTATCCCTGCCCCCTTTTTAAAATCCTTCTTTATGCCCTTTTGTAGTTCAATTCCCCATCACCTCATACTCCACATTCACTTAACTTTGTCACCCAAGTCTCAAATGTCAGTCTTCAAAGCTGGGTTTCATAAGCTCCAATCAGGTCACCTCACCTTACACTAACCCTCAAATGTCTCTCCCAAGCTTCTGGACCTCTGCTTTCCTGTACTCTTGCTAACTCTACATATTTCCTTAATATTTGATATCCACCACTGTCCTCAGTGAGATTACCTTATCCTTAGGGCGACCCTCATCCTTGGGTAACTGGAGAATTGGGAAATACCCATCTTTAAAGTCTGTTTCAAAAGAAACACGACTACCTGTCAGTTTGTACCAGGCTGGGTTCACTAGGTCCAGGCTGAAGGCACATTTGTTATTCTATCCCCAGCATTTGACACAACGTTACACATGCTAGATTCTCAATCAGCAGAGTTTCACTGGATGAATTTCCAGGAGAGCAACAAAAGATATTTCTGCCTTTTGCCCCCATAATGAAACCAGTAATTTTGATTTGTCGGCAAGATGCAAGATGCCTTCGCTGCTGTTTATCTCCCCGCTTTATGCTTTGCGGGTAGAACCACATTGGGCATTACAGAATCTGCACACAGTGAGCTTCAGAGATTTATTGAGTGCTCATTAAGTGGCACTTTCAATGAGAAAACAGTCTGATAGAAACCATGGGGCTACCCTCTGTGATCATTATGAGATGCTGCTCTTCATATTAAGAACAAGTGAGATAAATTAGAGAAGGTTCAGAAGATTTTATATCTTAATTATCTTTCAAAAATAAGAAATGTAATTGGGCGGGGACGCTGTGAGAATGCTTGCTTTATTCATTTTCCTAAGAAAAACCTTCTTAAACCATCTTGCATTAGTTTACTCAGGATAAAATAAAAATATGCCAGATTCTGAGCAGCATATCAGTAACAGAAATTTATGATCAGGTCGCCGGCCAAGGTGTCTGGGAGGGACTGACTGTCCTTCATGGACGGCCTTTCTCTCTGAGTCCTCAGATCATGAGAGATGCAATGAGCTCCATGGCCTCCTTTTGTTAAAGACACTGGTCCCAGTCTTGAGTGCGCTACCCTGACTCAGTCCCCTCCCAAAGTTCTCTCCTCCTAGTGCCATCGCTCTGGTGAATTTCATCATGGGAATTTTGGGAAAATGCAAACTTAGCACAGCTTCCCCAAGATTCTAAACCTTGTCTCCAAATCCTAAGACAAAAGTGTGTAAATAAATATCTTGCTAAGGGAAAGTTCTAAAACACGTTACTTCTTCAAGAAACACACAAAAAATAGCATGAATAACAGGATTCTCTTCCTGAGAAATTACAGCAGATCTGGAAGATTTTTTAATCCATGCATAAAATACATAAAGTGCACACACTGTTAAGTATACAGTTTAATGAGTTTTCACTTTATAGACACTGATTACCACCAAACAAAAACATAGCCCATATTTAAGGCTCTAGAAGCACCCCTTTGTCCCTTTCCTGGAGAATACATCCTGAGATATTTAGTGAGTACCCAAGTGCACTTAGGTGGTCTTTAACTCTCTTCTACCTGAAGTTCTGTTACTTGAATTTTCCGCATTAGTATAAACTAAAAATCATAGAGTTGTTTTCCTTATAGACTTTGTAAATAGCAGAAATCCTAATGAAGCAATCTCAGGGAAAAGAATTTCAGGCATCAATTTCTGAATCTAGAACCTCAGTGTTTATGAGGTCTGAATGCTTATGTCTCCATAAAAATTCTTATGTTGAAATGCCAACCCCCAGCATGATGGTATTAGGCAGGGCAACTCAGGAAGCGATCCGAGCATAGAGCTGAACCTCTCATGAGTGAGATTCATGCCCTTATAAAAGGTGATACAGTGAGAAGTTGGCAGTGTGAAACCCAGAAGAAGGCCCTAACTAGAAGCCAACCACATCATGGTTCTAAAACTGTAAAAAAATCAGTTGTGTATAAGCTGACCAGCCTACAGCCTGACCAGTACTTCACTGTAGCAGTTGAAACTAAGACAAATTCCTTTGTTATTTTTGTTTTTCTTTGTACAGTTTTTTTCCAATACCGAGGATTGAACTCAGGACCTTGCGCTTGCCAGGCAGGAGCTTATTCCACTGAGCTATATCCCAGCCCCCTGTGTATAGTTCTTACTTCCCCCTCCACCCATTTTCTTTTTAGTAATAAAAGCCTTTTCCCCTTGTATAACCATGTAACCATGTAACCTGTAACCATGTGTTCAACTATGCAAGGCCATATCCCCAAGCTTAAGTAGAGCATGGAAGCACACGCCTGTAATCCCAGCACTCGGGAGGCTGAGGCAGGAGGATCACTGCAAGTTCAAGGCCAGCCTGGGCTACATAGTGAGTTCAAAGCCAGCCTGAACTACATAGTAAGACTCTGTCTCCAAAAAATAAAAATTTTTTACATGTCTGAAATGGAGATGTAGCTCAGTGGTTGAGCACTTGCCTGCTATGCTCCAGGCCCTGGATTCAATCCCCAGAACTGCAAAAAAGGAAAAGAAAATTCATGCTTCCTGTGCCTCTTCGGAAGAACTGCATGGCTCTGGGACTAGGCACTGCGTGGCAATCTGAAACAAAAGCAGAATGAGCCCAATCAAGGAAGAGACACATCTGAGAACGGTGACAGTCCCACACTTCCAGCCATTCAGGGGCTGACGCCAGAGGATAGCAAATTCCAGGCCAGCCTAGGCAATCCAGTTTCAAAACAAAATAAGAAAATGGTCAGTGGTAGTAGACTTATCTAGCATGCATGAGGCCTGGGTTCAAACCCTGCCACTGCAACAACAACAACAAAAAATGAATGAAAAAGTGAAATAAATAAAACATGCCACACATATAGCTCAGTGGTAGACCATTTGCCAGCAGCATATGTGAGGTCCTGGGCTCAATCCCTAGTAGTACTTCAACCGAAAATAAATAAATAACTAGAGCACAAGAGACACAAAGTCAGCAGAAAAGAGACGATCATATGACATTTTTTTTACAAATAAAGACAGAATGGGGCTGGGGATATAGCTCAGTGGAATAAGCGCTTGCCTAGCAAGTGCAGGGTCCTGAGTTCGATCCCCAGTACCACAAAAAAAAAAAAAAGAGTAGGTTTACAAATAAAGACAGATTGAAGAAAGCAGCTTAGAGCTCCAGCCCCAGTCCACCTTCTAGTACCTACGGCTGCAAATTTCACTTACACACCCACAAGGCCAGCTTACTGCAGACAGCTCCTCCTTAGCAAGTGCTCCACTGCCTACAACTTCAAATCCACTGCTCCAGGAGACAAGCTGCCAGCTACTCTGGGCTCTCCCCCAACCTCACCCAGCAGGTGAGTCACCGAAGAAGTAGAGGAGAGACGGGCAGAAGTTGTGCCCCTGATGGGCCTAATGTTCCATTTAAGGACCTAAAGTGAAAGTTATCTCCACACACACAAGAGGATTCACAAAGACGGTCCTCCCCACACTCTGGATATAGGGTTGCTGAAATGATCTGAAATTCTCCAAATATTCATAGTCTCTGATTGGGGCAGGAGGGTGGAGATTAGTTTTCCTTTTCTCTTCTTTCACTAGAGAGTTTTTTAAAAAGCAAATTTATAAAGAAACAAACAAGTGCAGGGGGGTTAAAAGAAACTTTGAACAGCTACATGTAACTTGGAATGGGAGAACAGCTCCAGTCAGGTGAAGCCCACTGGGGGTATCTGTGCTATTGAAAGGACACAACAAAGAGAAACTGGCTGGCTGGTAACTGATCTCTTTCGTGCCCAAGCTCCCAAACTCATCTGAATCTTGCTGTCGTGACCTGAGATGATGAGTCACTGGGATTTCTAAATCGAGCGCACTTGGCAATGGATTAAATGCTGAAACTGAAATTCCCACCGAGCCTGTTTTTGTAACCTGTGAAACATATGCAAACAATTGAGGACCCATTTCCTGAAAGGATATTCTCAACTTTCCAGCCACTCTGCAAACTCAGGGGCTCACCCTTCAACTGGAGACTGTGAGGGTCCTGACAAGGAAATAAACTTGCTCTTCAAGTTAAAAACAAACAAAAACCTTCAGGGTGGGGTAAGAAGGAAGAAAGGTTACTTGCTAATGACTTCCTTTTCAAAAGTTCTCAAAAAGTCTTCGTGCATAATGCTTAACTTACTTCACGAGAAAAATCTTTCTACTAAAGTATGGCACACATGTAAACAGTGCACAAGTCAGGAATGAACAGTCTTATGGATTTCTTAGAATAAGTACACCTACCTGTGTGGCTAGCCCCAGGTCCAGGTAGAGAACGTTACCTACACTGCCAAAACTTTCCTTGCGCCTGCTGTTCATTACCACCCTCAGCTGGACCACTGTTCTAACGCCGTACATTACCTGCCTATTTTTGAACTTCGTGAAACTGGAATCACACGGTATTTACTTTTGCGCAACTGGATGCTTTCACTCCATGTTTTATTCAAGAGATTAACCCATGGGGCTACACGTAGTAATAGTGGTAATTTCTTAGATCTCATTATTGTTTAGCATTTCATGTATGAACAAGCTATAGTTTATGATTCATTCAACTCTTATGGACAATTGGAGAATTTCCAGTTTGAAGCTGTTACGAATAGTGCTGAAGAATGTGCTCTAGTAGATGTCTCCTGGTGCACATTGCTGTTGGGACTATTATGAAGGGTTGGTGTCAAGTCACTAGGTGTGTGGTCACTTGTGTGAGCAGTAGTAGGGAACTCATGTGATAAAATCACCTTTTCACATATTTATTTATTAGCCATATGAATATCACTTTTTGTATAGTATTTACCCAGTCAATTCTTTTCAAAATTATATTTTCTCTTTGTCTTTTGAGTCCTGAATATGTATTTTTACTGAAAAGATCGTTGATAAATTAACATATAAAAAGTTTCTTATGTATTCTAGAGTTAAGTTTTTTAATGGAAATTGGTATTTATAAAACATCCCATGGCTTATTTCTTTTATTCTTTTAATGATGTCTTTTGATAAAACAAAGCCCTCCAATTTTAACATGTCCAATGTGTCTATCTTGTCCTGTATGGCTAGTGCGTTTCGGCATGTTTAAGAAAACCTTGCCTCCAAGGATCAGAAAGATATCCACTCTATGTTATTTTCTACTAGCTTATCATTTTGACCCACTCCAAATTAATATTTGGGCATCATGTAAATTTAGTGCTAGATTTTTTTCCACATAGATGTCCAAATGGCATAATTTCTTTAAAACACCATCTTTTCCTCACTATATTGCAAAGAGACCTCTGTCATATGTCAGTAACCTTGTATGTGTAGGTCTATTTCTGGTTTACTTTCTGTTTTATCAGTCTGCTCATCTCTCTTTGACTCTGCCTGTAAAGCAGTGAACAGGGTAGGCCTGCCTATGAAGTCAGCCCTGGGCTGACATCCAGGAACTGCAACTTAGGAGAGTGCCCATCATTTTCAGAAGAGGGAAAGATGGGTCATTGTGCCTAGACTGCTCGTCCTGATAGTGCGGTTTCTGTTAAACGCTTGCTTTGATCTGGGAATGTGGAACTTGGGTGCATGCAGGGCGGAGTGCCTACTGAGGGGCCGTCCGTATGAGACCCAGACACGGCATGTCCACTGTGCTTTCCTGGTAGACACTTCCATAGCATCACGTTCACCACTGAATATAACCTATGTGACTTTACGGAGTCCACTGGAAGAGGATTCTTGGAACCTTGCACCTAATTTCCTCCAGATGTGAAACCGTATACATTTTGCCTTAACTGAGTTGCTTTGTGTCCTTTTGCTTTGTATCCTCTCACTGCAACACAAAATTTGCTTTGTAATAAATTACTGTCATAAGTATAGCTATATGCTTAATGTTCCTAGTGAATTATCAAAGCCGAGGAGCTTTAGCTGAATGTGGCAGGTGCCAAGGCAGGAAACAAAGTCGCCTCAACTCTAAATGAATTTGGAAGTTTTAAATAACACATAGGAGTGAGCACGTTGACACTAAATCAAGATTCTTTATAAAACATAAGAGCAATCAGAAATTCATCTGGAGCAGACTAAGAACGATCCTCATTTAATAAACTTAACAGATTTTGCCAGACGCAGTGACTGATGCATGCCTGTAACCCGAACTATCTTGGGGGAAGCAGCAGGAGACTCCCAAGTTCAAGGCCAACGTGGGCAACTTAGAGAAGCCCTGTCTCAAAATTTACATGTATAAAATGAAGTGGGGATATAACGCAACACTCCCCATGTTCAATCTCTAGAACTATACACAAAAGAAAATGAGTAGGTTTATAATTAGAATGGATAATGAAATAAGACTCTGCATCCATTAGAACAGTGATCATTTTAAAAGACAATATTGAAAAAAAAGACAGTGTTGGTCACGGATGTGGAGAAATAGGAATACTCATACATTATTAGTAGGAAAATAAAATGGTTTGGTATAGCCATTGGGAAAACAGTTTATCAGTTTCATAGAAAGATATATACACTTTTATCAGCAACCCAGCAATTCTAACAAGTAGGTGCCTACCCAAATGAGATGAAAATATATGTTCACACAAAGGTTTATACATGAACTACCACTATGGCATTATGTGTAACAGCCAGAAACTGGAAATAATCTTAATCTTGTTGATTAACTGATGAACAGATACAAATATGTCATACATTCATATAATGAAATATAATTTAACAATAAAAAGGAATGAACTACTGTATTGTCACATGCTATAGCATAGATGAACATTATATTAAAAGCAAAAAGAAGTCAGATACAAAAAAACCCACATACTCTGGGTGCCATTTACATGAAATGTCCAGAAAGTGGAAATCTACAGATTTGCAGAGTGGGGGTTCCCTGAGGCTAGACGTGGGAATCACGCTGCTTGCAGACAGGTGCAGGGAAGCTAGTTGGGTGACAGAAATATTCTAATGCTAGGTTGTGGTGATTATTTCACAACTATATAAACTAGCTTAAAAGAAATGAATTGCGTACTCACAGTGAGAGGATTTGGTGGAGAGTAAAACTGTACTTCAGTAAAGCTGTTTAAGAAAATAACAAGAATCAGAAATGAAGAGACGGAAATAGACCAAGGTGGCCACATGCTAATAATGACCGGTGCTGGGTGACGAGTGCTGGGCTTTGTTACCGTATTTGTTCTGTTTAAATGTATGTTTGAAATTCCTCACAATAAAAAATGTCAAATGATAATCAAAGATGAAGTTTGAATTGCTTTATAAAGATACTCTGAGCTGGGTGTGGTGGCACACACTTGTAATCTCAGCACCCTGAGAGGCCGAGGTAGGAGAATCACAAGTTCAATTCCCAACTGAGCAACTTAATGAGATCCTGTCTCAAAATAAAAACATAAGAAGGACTCAATGTGAAGGCCACAGGTTCAATGCTCAGCACTGTAAAAAAGAAAAAAAAAACATACCTGGTAAGTGTTCAATAGAATTTAATATAATTATTAGTATTATATTTAAGTCATTTCACTAAATGTGGGAATAGACAACAGAAAACCGATCAAGGAGATAGCTTGATGGATGTGTTAGGCAGATGTGTATTTATAGACTCTGTCCAACAACAATAGAAATTGTAAAGCTAAAAGGAGTTTCCAAGAGGTCACCAAATGATCTCTAGTTTTGAAAGGGTCTCACATAGTAAAGGGATCTTTTCCTATTTAAATATTTAGAACAGCACGTAGGAGAGTGATTCAAAATTCCTCTGGTCCCCATCAGAGATATAGCTCAGCAGCACAGCGCCTTCCTGGCAAGCACAAGGTCCTCAGTTCGATTCCCAGTACCAGAAAAGAAACTAGAACAAAATCCTCTGGTCTTATAACTCAACAGAATCTTCTGGCTGTGTTAAGGAATACCTTCCTTTAATCTGCTGTCAGCCAAGCCAAACAAAGTACATTAAGAAGCCAGAAGCAAGTCATGAATCCAGTATACACCTGGCTTTCAATAAAAAGGGCTAATGATGGAAAACTATTGATAAAGATACATCCTGATGGAGAGTTTTTGTTGTTTTGTGTGTGTTTTTTGTCTCTTTGCTTATTTGTCTTGCAGTGCTGGGGATCAAACCCAGGGAGCACTGATCTACCTCCCCACCCTTTTTACTTATTTCCTTGTTTGCTTGCAGACAGTCTTGCTAAGTGGCCCAGACTGGATTCAAACTGATTCTCCTGCCTTGTCCTCCCTGGTGGCAGGGATTTCACGTGTGAATCACCACAGCCAGCAAGAGAGTTTCCTAAAGACACTTTAAGATAATGCAATACCCAGCTGGCCCATAAGCCAGACGTACTTGAACTCTAGTAGTTGGTAAGTAGAGAGACGAACCTGTCTGTATAGTTTGCCATGGACTCATAGCCAGCAAGACAGAACCAATCTGTTGGAAAGAAGAAATGTTAATCACCATGCAAGAATTTTTAGTAGATGAGAAAAAATAGTAAGTTCTTCTAAAGAACCTAAGAAAGAATCATGCTGGATTTAGAAGCCAAGAGTTAAGTGGAACAAGTACCACATTTTGTTTGTATGTTACATTACTGGTGGGAATAATTTACACAGACGGGACCATTAAACATGTGCACATACACCCTATGAACACACACACAGTCGACAAAGCACACATTGTTTGAAATGTCACTGCCTTTACTTCCTTCTACTAACTTAAGCTCTGATGCAGTTCCAGACAGCCGTGCATCATCTGTGTCTGACTTCCTGGGAGGTTCTCATCCCATTAGTTATTATACTACTGGGGAGACTGCTGCCAGGTTTGATGAGATTGTCAATAAATTTTATACACTATATTAAAACTCTTTCAAAAGTAAATAAACAAATATTTCCATGGCAACATCAAGCTTTGGAAATATGATACCCTTGTCTGCCATTTGGAATAAAATTCCAGCCTATTACAGTCTATAAGCACCTAGAACCCAGAATGCGTGGGCTTCCTTTGTGAGCTCATTCAGTGTAAGCGATGTCTACTCACAATGACCCAGACCTTTGTCATTTAGGTCCACATTTTGTCCTCAATCTTTCAAGATCTTGAAAATTCAGTGCTTCAAAAATTACTTTCTGTGCTAAAAGTAGAAAAATGTGGGTAGTTCCAACCATGAGCACGGAAAGTTCTCCAGTCCTCTCCTGGAAGATACTTGCTATTATGCAAAACAAGTGTTTTCCATAATTGTTTAACACATAAACTTTTAAAACCGGATAACTCATGTTGCCCAAATGCATGAGCCCTAAGTATTTATTTAGTGTTCAAACAAAACATTCTAGTGTAGTCAAAGTACAAATACTGCAGCAAAGTTCAGGTATCTTCATACTAAGAAATCTTTCATACTGAAGAAATCCTCCCCAAACGCTGTCTAGCATTTCTCGATTGAACTTGCAAACCATTATCTAAATGCTAGTAGTTGTAAACTCTGCGCTACGCTGCTGATCTTTCTGTTCCATTATCTAGTCAGTCTGTCCAACTCAGTAAGAATGTTTTCAAAAGTGTCAGTGGGAAAGCTATCCGGGGATATAACTTCTCATTATCTAAAAATAGATATTGGGGGGGAAATGTCTTGTGTCAATAGAAACGAAGCAAAAATAGGTGAAGAATAACCAGCCATTGTAAGAAAACCTAGCTGTAGAGACAGCAAACATCTGTAACATGTGGCACTCTTACCTTCTCTTGGAAGATATTACTGCCCAGCAAGGATTGTCCTGAGTTGGCCTCAAAATCTACCCCATGGCTGGAGTGGTGGCATACTCCAGTAAGCCCAGTGCCTCAGGAAGCTGAAGCAGGATGATTGTAAGTTCAAGGCCAGCTTAGGCAACTTAGCAAGGCCCTCCTTCAAAATTAGTTTTTAAAAAATAGTGAAGGGGGTTGCAGATGAGATTCATATATAACTCAGTATTTCCTCTATTGATTTTTCAGGAACCCCCAACACAAACACACACACAAACACACACATACACACACACACACACACATGCATGCACAATCAAGTTCAACCAGTGCTCATGAATAATCATCTCCAAAGTGAGAAGTTGAGATAATTCTTTGTAGCATAGGAAGAAAATACTAGAGTATTTCTATTTTTGCAAATATTTTCTGGTGCATGTAATAAATCCATATATATATATATATATATATATATATATATATAAGCTAAACTAAATAAACTGTGTTTTACCAATAGATTCAAGAGATAATAAAGCTTAGATTCCATTGTTTTAAGAAGCCATAACAAATAAATTAAAATTGTTAGAGCAGACAAAATGTGTCATCATCTCTCTAGAATCTCTCTAATAATAAAAGCCTCTTTCACTTAAAATTTTTATTTATTACTTTATTTATTTATATTTGGTCAAAGTGTTGGCAAATTGAATCCATAATCTCTATGTAGCATTTTAGAAGGATTCCATATGATATATTATTTTAATGTACCATCTTTAAAGATGCTGGAACTTCTTGTAATATGCTTTGGCTCTTCTACAATATTTTCTTTCAAAACTAAATACAAACTTAGTATTTTTAACTTCAAAGGACAGGAATCACTGTGCTAATAGTCAATTCTTTCCCCCTGTGCGCACAACCGGTATGATAACAACTATGTTAAAATTCTGTTTTACTCCCAGTCTTGATGCACATTCATTTGATGACTACGGCTCTGAACAGGCTGCTTGGAATACATCGTTCTTTCGATAACTACATCATCAGTGGCGTGGCTCATCAGTGCAAAAGGATTTTATCAAGGAGATTTTATTTACAAGGTGTTGCCTACTCATATGTGGCCTCTGATAGCCATTGACACTATTCATCAAGTATTTCTAGCTGTCTACCTTCTAGACCCAAGTGTACTTCCTGTTCCCTGCATGGATAGGGCTATATGTCTGGATCTAGCAATGAATTGTGAGCAATGTCACTTTTATTCTGGAACAATTTGTGGTCAGTGCAAGATGTTCCAGGGTTCCCCCCTTTTACTCTCCAACATGGTGGCCAGGTTCCCCATCAACCTGCACAATCAACCCTTATGACTAAAGTTCCTTTGCCACTCAGCTTGGATATGTAGTCTGAGTGAAAAATAGGCTGATGTTATTTGAAGGCTCTGAGATTTGGGAGTTGATTACTAGCAGGGTATGATCTGGTCTGCCACAAATAGTACCTGAGTGGGGAGCCTAAAATTCTCATTTAAAATCAGTAACTTTTACACAATGTTTTGTTTCGTAAGTTACTATGTTTTCAAGAGATCCAGCAGCCTTACTATAAAAAAGCTGCAGGAAGTTCTCTTAATAAATTCCCTGAAGACGCAAGTGGACCACATCCACGTAATTTTGAAGGGGAATTTTACCCTTCAAAATTTCAAAGGGAGTTTTTGGTATCAGGTCCAGGTTGATCCCAGAATGCAAAGAACAGGAAACTATCTTGACCCACCCTGACTTGGAGTTGTTTAACTGTGAGAGCTTGTCAGATGAGAGCTGGTATGGTTTGCAAAGCCAGAGCAAGCTGTTCTTTCCATTTTTCCTCAATCTGATTCAAAGCAAAAGAAAATTAACCACATGTCACCAATTCCAAAGTGAAATTCATCTAAATTTCATGGGGAATTTATGTCCAAATATATTCTCATACAGCTGTTTTTTTATCAAGTGATTATGATATTCTGAAGTGAAAGAAGACATCTGCATTAAACTACTCCTAAAGGAGTAGTGTGATTTGAACTGTGTTCTCTCAAAATTCGTATGTCTAAGTCCTAACTCAGTACTTCAGAAAGTAACCAAATATGGAGGCAGGGTTTTTGCTGAAGTGATTAAATGGGGTCATTAAGGTGAGCCCTAAATCTCATGTCACTGATGTCTTTATAGGAAAAGAAAACAGAGGCACAAACAGGCACAGAGAGAAAATGATACAAAGAAACAGAGAGAAGATGACTGTTTACTAGCCAAAGAGCTACCCCTGGGATAGATGTTTCCTCATCCCAGGAGGAACGCTGCCTCCTGGCTCCTGGCCTCCAGAACAGTGAGACAGTATGCATTTCTGTTGGGTAAGCTGCTCCGTCTGACAGTGACACAACAACATCAGGCATAACTAGTAGCACAGTGCAGTGGGATACGAACTCAACTCCAACCTCCCAAGTCACAACTCTGTTGCTAACCAGTTGTGTGACTGCAGACATTGCTTAACCTGTGTCCTTCCATTTCTTCCTCTACAAAATTATTTTTTTAGATTTTTAAACTTTATTCTTTAATTGACAAATGAAAGCTATGTTTATATCTGTTATGACAAAGTTGTTTTGAACTGTGTATACATTATGGAATAGCTAATCAAGATAACATATATGTCAAGAATGTGTCATTATTATATATCATTATTAACTACAGTCACCATGGTGTACAATAGATATCTTTAACTCCATGCCTTCTAACTGAAATATATCTCTTGGCCAATACCTCTCCAGCCCCCCACCCCCAACCTCTGGTGACCACCATTCTACTCTCTGTGTCTATGAGTTTGACTTTTCTAGACTCCACACATAAAGTGAACCATACAGGATCTGGCTTTTGCTTGATGTCATGGTCTCCAGTTCACTCAAGCTGTCGCAAATGGCAGGACTTCCTTCTTGTTTAAGACTGAATATCTTATTGTGTGTACATATAACTACTTCACTGTATTCATCTGTTAATGAACACATAGATTGATTCCTTAGTTTGATTTGTGACTAACGATGCAGTGAATTAAGCGGACAACTCTTCACCATCCTGATCTCATTTCCTTTGGATACATACCCGGTACTGGGGTTGCTGGGTACCCGGCAGTCTAGTTTTAATCTTTTGAAGTCCCTCCGTACTGGTTTCCATAGTGGCTGCCTTAATTTTCATTCCTACCGACAGTGCGCAGTGTCGTCTGCAACACTTGTTGTCTTCTGTCTTTCTGATAATAACTACCCTAATAGGTTTGAAGCAATATCTAATTATAGACTTAATTCGCACTTTCCTAGTTAGTGATATTGAACATTTTGATA
This sequence comes from Dinomys branickii, assembly GCA_004027595.1. Lineage (NCBI taxonomy): Eukaryota > Metazoa > Chordata > Mammalia > Rodentia > Dinomyidae > Dinomys > Dinomys branickii. The sequence goes on along the minus strand of PVLD010002390.1, from coordinate 149,389 downwards.
TCTGTTGTCCATTTGTATGCCTTCTTTTGAGGAGCTTCTATTCAGATTATTTGCCCTGAAGATATTTAAAATTATTTATTTTCTTACTATAGAATTGAGTTCCTTACTCTACTTTGAATATTATATTCAGATACCTTAATATTATATTATTATATTCAGATATCTCTGTTATTCATTCAGATACTTTGAATATTATATTGACACTTTTATATTAATATATTCAGATACTTTGAATATTAACCCCTTACCAGTTGTGTATCTTGAACATCTCCCACCACCCCATTGTATAGTTTCTCTTCTTCACTCCTAATTGTGTCCTTGGCTGAGCAGAAGTTTTTAATTTGATGTCATTCATTACATTTGTCTGTTTTAGCTTTGGTTGCCTGTGCTTTGGGGACCATGTCCAAAGCAATCATTGTTCAGATCAATGTCATGAAGCTTTCCTCCCTGTATTTTCTTCTAGTAGTTTTACAGTTTTAAATCTTACACTTAAAGTCTTCAATCCATTTTGAGTTGGTTTTTGTATATAGTGTTTCTTAGTCCATGGGTAATTTATAAAGGAAAGAAGTTTACTCTGGCTCAAGACCCTGGAGTCAGGAAGTCCAAGACTATGCTGCCGTCATCTGCTCTCCTTCTGCTGATGGCTCATTATGAGTCCTAACCCAGTGGAAGAGTGGAAGAGCAAAGCCAGTGTTGCAGGAAGGCTCACTTTTTATAACGAACCACTCCTAAAAGAACTAACCTACTCTACTCCCAAGATGCTGTTAATCCACCCACAAGGGTAAAACCCTTCAAGGCCTCACTCTGAATCAAGCTTCCAACACAGGATTCTAGAGATAAATACTCAACCAACAGCATAGTGTACCATAAGGGTCCAACTTAATTCTTGTGCATGTGAATATCCAGTTGTCCAAACACCTTCAACTGAAGAAGCTGTCTTTTCTGTATGTTCTGGGCACCTTTGTTGAAAACCAGTCAACCATAAATGTGTGGATTGTAAAACGTTAATAACTGTTGATTTACCTATCTCTAAAGCTCATCAGTTTCTAAAGAGACATTTACCTGAAAATGATTAAACAGCTGAGTGACAGCGTGGGAGGGATCATCTGTTTGTGGATATTTATTATGAGTCAACACAGACTGTACCTCTTTAGTGTTTTTTTAGTCAAATTGTTTTTGACACTGTTCTATGGTTTTTAACCTTTTATTTCCTCTTGCTAATTATTCTCACTTCCCTTTACAGAACTAGAAATTTTGGTTGATACTACAACATAGGGTAGGCCAATTCAAAGCAAATGTGACCTCTCACTCCACCCCCAAGCCTTCCCCTTCTCTGATTCAATTTGTGGTGCCCATATCACCTGACATTTGTTGTCCCTTATTTTACTGCCAAAGGAATCCTTACAGCTCAGGATCTGGCTTACGTATTTACCAACTTGCCAGGCAACCAGCCTGACAACGTCATTTGCTAATCAAGACATGCTCTGTCTCCCATTGTGGCGTTTTGTTCCCATCTGCAGTGACACTAAAGAAAAATCAAAATGTTCAGGTGTTGGACCAGACAGGAAAAGAGAAAAGTATTTTGAAAAAAGGAAAGGTTGAGTTACATTCTGCAAACTGCTCTCTACACAGCCCTTCAAGGAAGGACACAGTGGTGGTGGCCAAAGGCCCTCCTGGCCCTGAAGTGGGAGCCAGAGCAGAAGTGAAACTCCATCCCCCAGCCCTGGTGGCACCAAATAGTACCACCACGGCAACTCGGACCAAAGAACCAAAAAACAGTTTCTTCCTTTCCTCTCTCAGAGCTGGAAACTGTATGATTGATGTCCATTCCCCCAAAGAAGTTTGGGGGATTTACACGGCTAGTTTTGAGTTTCGAACTCTCCAAGGATATAAAGCAAAAGTTATGTCAATTGAGTGTGCTTTAAAATGAGAACTGTAGGGGCTGGGGATATAGCTCAGTGGAATAAGCGCTTGCCTAGCAAGTGCAGGGTCCTGAGTTCGATCCCCAGTACCGCAAAAAAATAAAATAAAATAAAATAAAAAATAAAATGAGAACTGTAAGCTACTGAAGAATGTCTGATTCTGAGCTGGATGTGGTGGTCCACGTATATAATCCCAATAATGCCAGTGTTGTGGGAGGCTGAGCCAGGAGGATGAGAAGTTTAGCCCAGCCTGGGCAATTTATTGAGTTCATGAAACTCTGTCTCAAAATAAAAAACAAAAAGGCTGAGGATGTAGCTCAGTGGGAAGGGGCTGGGTTCAACCACCAGTATTGCCTAAATAAAAAAATAAACCTGGGTCTAGTTTGTGATATGCTCATATTTGTACCTTGTTTTTATTGCATGGAAAATATGACATTTTCAGGGAAGAGTGCCTAGGTAGGAGGGACATTCAGGGAAGAGGGATCAAAACAATCTTGGAAACTCCCCTAATGTTCAAGCAACTCAAAACATGTGACCATAGAGACAGAGCGGCTGAGGAATCCGGAAGGTCTTCCTGTGCGTCCCGTTTCCTTGTTATCACTACAGCACTTCCTGTCAGCTCAACCGCCACTCGGGGAGGAGCTGAAGGGACACGTTCTGCTCATGGGAAAGTCTAACCTAGCCACGATACACTAGTCTTCAAATCCTTAATGCAGCCAAGCAACGCTGAAGTATGAAGTTGCTTTCAAACTATTTATTACAATCTAGGCTATGCAATTGTATTTACCTTGTGTTTAATTGACTATCATGAATAATCCAGCTCTTAAGTCTGAGATAAATAAAATAAATATAAACTTATTCCTTGGGGTTTTCTGTTTTTTTTTTAAAAGGACTTTCAAAGAATTGACCACCCTACAACCAACCATTCCTAGCATTTTAAAGCGTTCCCTCTGTGGTTCTAATTCATTACCCAAGTATGCTGACTTTCATCTTCTTCTTCCTCTCCTATCGTCTTCTTCTCCTGTTGGAAAATGCAGAATTGTCTGAAGAAAGATGTAGGAGAAGCACTCTAAAACCACGCATTCATCCACATTCATCTGGACTCAGCATTTGGAGGATGGCTACCTTCCCTGCATCTGAGAACAATAGGAGAGAGGAATAAACCTTGGAAGCAGGGGTGTCCCCAGGTTTTAGGGTTTACTCAGTTCTGCAACATCATCTACTGAGTCCAGCACTTGGGCTTGAGAAGTGAAGTGCTCAGAAAAAGGAAGTACAGAGCGTGGGATTCTGCAGGCAGCGCAGATCCCAGAGTGGCCAAGTGTGGCCACGTTTGCAGGCTGCTGATGCACAGTGAGGGTAAAGACAATTCGTACAAAAAATTGAAAAATTTTGTTGTTTTTATACATGGAACCTCTACGAAAAGTGTACCTAAAGTTTTTCTGAGTAAGTGGCCATTCTCACATGGGAGATAGAGTTAGATTTGGTAACCAGGAAAGGGCAGATTGACAGTGAATGAGTGAACACGCACTACATCCGGGGCTCGGTGTACAGAGCCCTTCCTTTGGAGGGCTGCTTAGTGATGACGTCAAACACTTCAGGCGTGGAAAAGGATGGGCTGTGACGTGTCCACTCCTGGCAGGTGGAATATATTTCTGACTGAGGAAGGCAGTGGCTCCGGGCAGAGACCTAACAAGTCAACACCATCCCGCCCCGCCCCCCAGTGCGGCTCGGAGGAGCCATTAGCAAAACACACTTTTATTTATAACGAGGAACAGTTCAAATATGGAAGGAAACAATGGTGGGACTGGATTTCCTGCAAGACACATGAACAACGTAATAAAACATGCGGTGCCTTTATGAACGGAACTAGTAAATTTTGCATAAATGCCTGACATGACCTTTTGTGCTTGTCAGCTACTTGCTTACAGTAACATCAGCAAAGGTGGCCAAAACCGGTTATTCACTATAAATCGGAATGTTTTACCATGACTGTCAATGAATGCATGGAAATCAATGCACACTTTATGTGAAGAGCCACCCAGAAATGCTCCACAAAGGCACACACACACAGAGAGCACATATTGCCCCTGTTATCTCATTTACTTATTAATATTTACATTAAAAAATTTACGCTAGGAGAATAATTCACAAGTATATATAGCTTGAAGTGGAAGCACCAACATTTGCCCTAATTAACAAATCACACTGCTTCCTTAAGAACTGAAAATTTTGATGCTAAATAATCTCTCTACTATTAAAATTAGCAGACCCCATCGTGTGTGTGTGTGTGTGTGTGTGTGTGTGTGTGTGAACTGTTTCAATCCTAACTTAGCTCCTACAGGATCTAATCTTCTATCCTCAATTCCCAAAACTTTTTCTTTATATCACTTTGGTCGCATGAATGCTCTGAAAGAAAGGCATTACTTTTAAGTTTATTCTACTACCAAAAGCGTTTCCTGTCCTTTATCTCGAAACTGCATCATGATGCAGCCTCACAGCTACTGCGGGAGGGGCTGTCAGGCTGGCAGAGAAGCTAGAAAAGGTCTTTAGGAATTCGGGTCTTTCTGAGGAACCACATCAGAGTGATGTGAACAGCGATTCCAAAACACACATCGCAGGCCCGTCCCAGAGTGCAGTTCGCTCCCATCTTACTCGTGGCCCTGCTTCTCTTTCCCTGTGGGAGGGCGAAGGCCCTGTCCAGCCGGTGCCTCCAGGCAGAGGGTGCAGTTGTGGCTGGCCACCATGCTGTTGCGCCTGGCCTCGCCTGACCCGCACTCTCTGCTCGCCCCCGCCTCTCCATCCATCCTTAGGTTTTCTTGCCGAGGGGTGTGAGAGTGGTGTTCACAATGTGGGAATTCTGGATGCACAAACAATACTGGGGCCGGGCCAAGGGTTTAACGGGGAAATGTTATATTTCATAAGATGAGTCTCTCCTCACCCGCCAGCCCCGCTCCGGGAGGTCACCTCACGCGCATCAGTTATGCTCAGACCACCCTTAAGTTAGCGTGTGAATCTGCCCCGGGGGTGGGAGCGCCTTCCCCCTTAACTACAAAGTCAGATTTCTCACCTAAGTCAGTTTCAGGAATCAAGGAAGCAGGCAAAAGTAGAGAAAGTAGTCATAGGCAAGGAGGTTTCTTCCCAACAGAGCAAAACTCGCACCGCCCGCCTAGCATTATTTCTGCTCAGGACATTTTTTTAAAACGTGGTGTTTTAAATATTGCTTTGTTGCTAGCGTTCGGTGAGTCATACCGAGAACCAAATTAATGAGGGTGCTGAAGATGGGCTGTGTAGAACTCAAAAGACGACCTGAAGAGCGATCGGTAGAAGGGAGGCAGAAGATCCCAAGCAGGAACAGGAAACAAAGACTGGGTGAAAGCGCGGTGCCTGTGATTAGCCTGGGCCCAGAAGTCCAGGGTGGACTTCACCTCCCCGGGCCGTGCATCTGAGTAGCTGCAGGCACAGTGACTCAGATGAAATTCTTCCACAAAGTGGAACTGTTTGTGGAACAAACATGAGTTCCTCTTTTGCCTTCGAGATACCTGTTAGTTCATTCAGACAAGATTTAAAGGGACTTCTATAAGAGGTAGAAGTGGAAGAGATTGGATAAAAAGTCTACAGAAAAAAATGAGACAAGAGACAGCGTGAGCGAGCGAGCGAGAGACTAATACACCTGCCAGGAAAAGGAAATGAGATCTTGGAAATATGCTGTATGTGGTACAAAATCCAAGATTTGTTTAATGACGGCATTGTCGCTGGGAACATTACTGTGATCATTTTATTGTACTTCAAAAGGATTTAAGCCCTGAAGAAACAGGGCGCCTCTCATTTTAGCTGTGAAATACCTAAGGCGAGAGGCGCCCCTCAGCTCAATGTCTACATCCGCAAGTTCCGGGTCTAAACTCGCTCCCAGGCCCCTGCGCCTTTAGGTACTTCCCACAAGGGGTGTGCAGGAAAGGAAGGAAAGGGGTTTGAGGAAAACAGCATCTACCAGCAGTTTCCATAAAATCTGACGTTTCACAAATGAAACAGTTCCCACTGCCAAAAGTTGAAGATTAAAACAAAAGTCTCATCAAAGAAAAGAAGTGATAAAATACAGTAAGAAGAAATTGAGCAGGAAAAACTACAAAAACAAAAAATGGGAAGTCGTGGGGCCACGATGACCTCGGTTCTCTCAGAGAATAAAATCCAGGGAACCCTAGGCGTCCCCTTGCCAGGCTTTAACCAGTACTCCCAATAAAAACTGGGGACTCTCTCTGGAAGGTGCTCTGCTCCGAAGTCACGTTTGTGGAATAGCAACTCAGTTCTGCAAGCATCTTGGGCTTGGAAGTCACATAAGTCCGGGTCCCCACTCTGTCTCTTCTTACTTAGCTAGGTTGCCTGAAGGGCAGACTTTCTCCCACTTAGCAGTGTGACTTCAGGGAGCTTCCTCTACTCTAAAGTCTTCTCTGTAGCCACAACTCCTCATGTGATAAATTTACTGATGGGTCCAGATTGTTGGATATGAAAGAGCCAAGGTCATGTTGCGAATATGTTATACTGTAGTAAAGTAAAATCTGATTGCTATATACTCATCCAATCTTTATTAAAAGGCTACTGCATTAATTTTCTGATGACCCTTCTTTTATTGAATCCTTCACTCAAATACTTTTTTTCATTTTGGTAAAATATATGTAAGACAAAAGTTACCTTTTTGTGGTACTGATGATTAAACCCATGGTCTTCACACTGAGCCAAACATTCCTATCCCTTTTTTAAATTTTAAGATAGAGTCTCACTAAGTTTCCCAGACTGGGCTGGAACTTGTGATCCTCCTGCCTCAGCCTCCCCAAATGCTGAGATGATAGGTATGCACCACCATGCTTGGGTAAAATGTTTCTGTGACAGTTAATTGTGTCAACTTGAATAAGAAATGCCTAGAACATTGGCTTAGCACAGTTCCGAGTGTGGGTTGCACCAACCAACAGGCTTGTATCCTAAAAAGAATAAAGAAGGAAAGAAGGGAATATTGTTTCTGCTTTGTTAGAGAAGCTCCAGTCTTTACGATCAACTTTGGACACCTGTCTCCAGCCTTCCAACTCAGACTATTTGCCCTCCTGACACTGACTCACACAGGACTCCATAGTGATTTACAGCTGATGCCATACTTAAAGAGGAAATTTTGCATGTGTGTGTGCTGAGGCTGTGAATAGGCCAAGAAGCCTATTGTCACTACTCATAGTCAGCATATTTCTCCTGTGCTCTGCAGTGCAACACATCAAGAAAAGAAACCACAGATGTTAGGATTGGAAGAGAAAGAAAACTGCTGTTGTTCACAGATTACATGATTACATATGTGAAAAAAGCTAAAATAACCCACAAAAGACTATTAAAACAAAGAAATCAGATATAAGATTGACAGATTGATATCAATTGTATATGCCTTTAATCAATTGGAAAGTTAAAAATAAATTTAAATTCAACTTACAATAAATGAAATATCTAAAGACCTAAGAATAAGGCCAATAAACAATTTGAAAGCTGGGTGTGGTGGTGCACACTTGCAATTGCAGCACTAAGGAGCCTGAGGCAAGGGGCCGGGGATATAGCTCAGTGGCGCAAGTGCCTGCCTGGCAAGCACAAGGACCTGAGTTCAACTTCTAGTACAAAAAAAAAAAAAAAAAAAAAAAAGGAGCCTGAGGCAGGAGGATGTCTGAAACTTTGAGGCAGCCTGGGCTGCATAGTGAGACTTGCCTCAAAACAACAAGAAAAAGTGAAATATTTTGCAATAAAAGTTATAAAATACAACAGAGAAGTAAATTAGACTTATATACACAAAGAGAAAACAATGTTCATGGACTAGAGAATGAGCACAATACCAATTCTTCCAAAATAAATCCATAGATTCAACACAACCATTTATAGCTTCAAAGCAATCCTAATTAAAAAAAAAAAACTTACCAGGTTAGGAATTATTTCTGCGGAGAGGGTGTTTTTTTTCTTTTTTGGTAGAAACTGACATGGTGATTCTCCAATGTATATGAAAATACACAAGATCTAGAATCACCCCAGCAATGTTTGAAGGCTGTGTTAGTCAGCTTTCTGTTGCTGTGAGAAAATACCTGAGGAACAAGTTAAAGGAGAAAAGGTTCATGCTGCCTCACGGTTCCAGAGGGTTCAGTGCTCGGTCAGCTGGCTGCATTGCTTTTAGGCTTCTGGCAACAGACAGACGTCAGGGGCTTGACTGTGATGGGGAAAGCTGCTCCCTTCATGGTGGCCAGGAAGGGGGAGGGAGGGAAAGAGATGCAGGGGTGAGATATTCCCCTTCAGGGCATTTCCCCATGACCTACTTCCTCCAACCAGCACCTACCTCCTACAGTTTCCACCACCGCCCGATAGGATTCAATTAGGAACCCATCGGCGGATTAGACCACAGCCTTCCTGCTCCCCTTGCTTCCCCAAAGCCACACCTCTCATCCCTGCCGCTGTGGGGACTAAGCCCTCAATGCAGGAGCCTTTTGGGTCCACATGGTAACAAAGGAGAAGGATCACAACAAGGATGGGAGGAGTGAGTGAAAAATTACACATCTCAGGTGAAAACTTTACATGCAGTTTCAGTATGAGGGCAGTGTGGTTTTAGAACAAGGATGAGCCACTACACAAGCGGCATGGAGTACTGCAGAGGCAGAACCAGATAAATGATCACCAGGCTCTTCTGCGATTCAGCGAAGAAAAGATGGTTTTAAATAAATGAAACTGCAACTGCTGAATGTTCACGTGAAAAAGCCTTCTCTTTGTCTTTGTTTTTAGGCACTGAAATTATACTATGATACATTGTAGATCTAAACAATCAATTTTTAAAGAAAACATAAATGAGTATCTTTGTGACTTCAAGGTGGAAAAAATATTTCTATAAGACACAGAAAACATTAATTGTAAAAGATTGGTAACTTGAACTTTATTGAAATGAAGTGAGCTAAATAGTAAACCACAGTTTGAAAAGATAAATATTTGTAATATCTACAACTGACAAAGGGCTTATCTCTGCTTTAGAGTCGACAAATGCATCAAGAAAGAAGCTGGTGCCATATGTTGGGCTGACTTCTGTGAAGTTTCTTCTATCTCCTGCGCCCCCAAGCCCAGCTGTGGAGACAGTTCTCAAACTGCAACGAGCACCTCGAGGCTGCCGCTGTTCTGCCGGTTTTGATGTCACCACCATCACCTTCTAACCAACTCTGAAGTCTGCTTGGTGCCAAGAGCCAGCAAATGCCCCAAGAAACCAAAGCAGGCAGATGTGGGGCCTCCTCTGGAGGACCTGCTCTCGCACCCTGTGCTCTTCCGCACGTCCAGATACCTCTGATGCCTTACTTTCGTATCTGTCTCTCCTAGATTTTCTTAATCAGAACATTGATCCACCACACGCTATAACCTGTCCAGCTGAACTCAGAATCTGTTCATTAAAGCACATAGACGAGACTTCCGGGAAGATGGCGACCGGGTAGGCAGCAGAGAGAGAGAACCTCCCAGAGGATTACCACCCAGACAATGGAATATAGCAACATGAAGACAGAAAGGAGAGAGGTGTATACCCTGAACCCAAGAAGGATCTGAAATGGGGACTGAAGCCCTAGGAAAGACCAAGCAAAACCTCTCCTGGAGGAAAGGATTGGAGGGCCGCCGCGGCACAGTCGGAGGGAGAAGAGACGGAGAAAGAGGAAGCCACTGCTTCAAACACACCCTTGGCCCAAACCCTCGTTCCAGCAATCGCAGCTTCAGCTTCGGAGACCCACGCTCATGGAAGCCTCCCGACTCGGCCAGGGGAGAGCGGAGTTCCAAGAGCTGGTCCAGGTCTGGAGAGGAGAGGGTGCAGCCAGGAAAAGAGGCAATGGTGGTTGGGAACTGTTGTCAAATCCAGTGTGAGGATGATAGGTTGCAACAGCCAGGAGTCCCCACCCTGCAGCAACCTTCCTAATCAGCACCTGGAGGCAAGGTGGAGACAGAGCAGCCAGTACTCATCCCACCACACCCAGCTCTAGGCCTGCCTGGAGGCTGTGGCCTCCTGCCTCTCCACTGTGTGGGCGGTTGCCAGTGGGGAGCGGTGGGGTGCATGGGCAGCGACATCAGAGCCACAGCAACTCCCAGGGATCCAGCCAAGGAACAAACGGGAACTGGAGCACAACAGCAAGAGAGAGCTGCGGATGGAGGTGGATCACACGGCCCCACGCCCTTCTCACTCCAACATCAAGCAGGAAGCATGAACTGAGTTACTGGGCTTCAGCTCCCACCCTGAACGCCCTCTGTGAGCACCTTGAGCCTCGGCAGCCTGCGCAATCACCACCTGTTCCTGACAGCAATGGGACGAGTCCACAGGATTCAGGACTCACCCCAAACTACTAATACGAGCAACAAGAGTGTCTCCATACTGCTTGCATATATGAACCTCATATGAACCCATGGCGACCGGGTAGGCAGCAGAGAGAGAACCTCCCGGAGGAATGCCACTCAGACATAGGAATAAAGCAACATGTGAAGGACAGAAAGGAAAGAGGTGGATATCCTGAACTCGAGAAGGATCTGAAATGGGAACTGAAACCCTCGGAAAGTCTAAGCAAAACCTCCTCTGGAGGAGGGGATCGCAGATTTGCCATGGCGCAGTCAGAGAGAGACAAGAGGGAGAGGGAGGAGGTCGCCGCTCCAAGCACACCCTTAGCCCACGTCCTCGTTTCGGCATTCGCAGCTTCAGCTTCGGAGACCCATTGCCCAGCTGCAAGGTGGGGGGAATGGTAATGCTGGAGATCAGGAGGAGGTGGGAGGAGAAGAAAGGGCCTCTGGCATCAAGGCAACAGGACAGAGCCAAAAGGGTCACAGAGGGCTTTCCGATTGGGGCGTGTGCCCCGCAGCTGCTCCGCTGAGGGCCCTGCTGCTGCTCCGCTGTGGGCCCCGTGGCTGCTCCGCAGTGGGCCCCGCGGCTGCTCCACTGTGGGCCCCACAGATGATCTGCAGTGGGCCCCGCGGCTGCTCCGCAGTGGGCTCCGCGGCTGCTCCTCTGCTGCTCTGCAGTGGGCCCGGTGGCTGCTCCACTAAGGGCCCCGCTCAGGGCACCTCATGGACTGGACCCTCCCCCACCCATAGCACGATGACAGGGTGGAGCCAGGCGGTCCGCTGTGAGCATATGTGCTTTTCCACCTCCAACCATGGCAGTTTGTATACACCCATGTATGTTATAGTATAGTCTGAGGCAGCTGTATCTCTTCCCAAGGCAAGAGTCCAAGGATATAGATAAACCCAGGAGTACAGTTATTATCACAGGGAAGATGACTGATTGAGTGGTAGGGCAACGGAGATGAGGGAGGAGAAAAATTGAATGATCAAATGGGCCATCATCTGTGTAACTGAGTAACAAAGGTGAAGGTAACATTATGTAGGACAGCATCCAGAGCTAATTCCCTTCTGTGTTCTCT
>PVLD010002390.1:0-137930 GCA_004027595.1 Dinomys branickii | reverse complement strand
ATCTATAATTTGGTATTTCCTTTAACGTTTTGTGTTAACTAATGTGAAGATAACTATGTAATACAACATCCAGTGCTAATTCCCTACTATATTCTGTATAACTTTGTATTTTCTGTATTGTTTATGGCTTTTCTGGTTCATATGTCTCCATTCTTTTGTCTTTAAAATAAAATTTTAAAAAAAGCACATAGAAAACATTGAAGGCACAGTAACATTTATAGACGTGGTTTCTTAGGTTGGCATTTCAGGAGTTAACGCAGATGGCAGCAGTTGGGAGGAAGAACGGAGTATTAAAAAGAAAGATAATGTCGTAATATCTCATTTTATAGAACTGGAATGTGGCTGTTCTACACAGGAGGAGGTGAGCAATTTACTAATATGCTGAAGCAGCACAGCTCGTGGAACCTAGATGCAGCTTCACTCCAGCTTCCAACGCTCCGGGCAGATGTTCTAGTGATGTCCACCTTCCCCTGGCCCTGGGTCGCGCCATGGGCAGAATCCAGGATGTGTAAATATACCCCTGGCACTTTCAATGGCAAGGATTTGGAAATCAGCTTCCCAGTGCTGGGATTACAGGCTTGCAACACTGGGCCGGGCGATCCCAACTGATTTGACTTTCCCGGCTGGAACATGTATTTTCACAAAGAGAAGCAACCGACTTCATGCAACGTCAGGACTGCAAGACCTGGTCTACCCGCTTTGCAGAAGACTTAACTCTGTGCAGACCCTCCAGCCGCGTGCCCAGCTCCTGTGCCCATCCCAGGGGCTCCACGCTGGCTGGCTCACGCTCCCAGGCTTTGCGTGTACCTTGTGCAGGGACGCTCTCGCGGGCTGCCCAGGAGGGACAGTGCCAGCATCCACGCACATGCAGGGTATGCACCAATCCAAGGGTATTCTGAGCAGCCGAGGCCAGCTCCAGCTCCGGCCAGCTTCCAATGACTACGTGGCTTTTCATCACTGAGCTTCGTATTTCCTACAGGCGCCCCTTCTCATTAACTCAACCCGACCCTCAAGACTGAATATCTGCCCACAAACCCTTCTGTGACACAACCGCATGACAACCGCATGCCTTGTCTCCTGGGTCCTCAGTCCAGTGACTTAAAGCCCTGCGCGGGAGCTCGATCCTCGCTTTGGCAGAACCACTCCCCCACCCCGGAACGAGACTCAGTTGTTCTCAGGTTTCTCTGAACAAAATGCACACAGACTAATCTTGTCCCAGAATGAAACAAATGACAGGATTGTTTTTTAATAGCTAACTGTTGTCAAGTAGTTTACTTTGCGTGGGCATTATTTTAATCTCTATGACATAGTTATCCACATTATAAGCTGACAAAACTGAGGCATACACAGGTCCAATAATTTTCCCAAGGCCAAAATTTAATGAGCCTCAAAGTCTGTGTTTTAACCCAATTCTGACTTGAGAACCTCTACTTTAGCACTGCGGTATCACGTTTCAGCATACGTGGGTACAAGATGATTCTACAAATAGGCTATTATCATCAAAATCTAATTCTACTACATTATGGGCATTGCTCTCCACAGTGAAATGAGTTGAACACTACTGACAGTTTAATGTAGTACTTTCAAAATACTTTTGCTTTTCCCTTTCTAGCTGTCAGTTGTTTAAATGGCATTCTCAACCTCTCACAAATCCAAAGAAAAAATTCCAAGCTTTTCCGCTAGAGGTCATTCTCCTAACTATGGGTCTGATCTGCTTTTGCGCCGAAGACAGCAGTCAGCCAAGCCGCGGCGATAGACGTCAATATGACCAGCAGATGGCAATAGAATCCCACAGAACCTGAGGATGCTGCCCTGCTAAACCTTCGCTGACAATAAGCCTCTCAGAGCTATCAGGGCGGACCGTGGTAAACCCATTAATTTCATTAGTGCTTAAATATAAGACTATTTGGCTGTCAAGACAGCCCACCCTAAACTCACAGAATTTGTCTTCCAGGATAAGATGTTTGCAATAACAGGGTAACCATGGAGGGGAAACAGGAGCATTGGCGGAGGGGGGTTAACAATTTAGACTATGTTTTAAAGTTCTTTTCTAGGTGGTTTTCACCCAAAACCACAGCCACACCTAAAATCAGGAGCTCGGTGGATACGCACAGCCTCCGAGGGATTTCCATTGTCCTCAGCAAGGTGCCGGGGTCTAGAGGTCGATAGAAGTGGCCCAGGCAGCTCGGGTTAAGCGAGGACTTGGGTGTGTGAGAGGAAGCCAGAACACAGCCACATGGCTTTACGGACCACCTCAGACCTCAGAGGCCTCGTCAGCCCCCCAGAATCTTGCTCACTACCTTAAAAGGAATTTGTAAGGCACCAAATGTTTAACCTCCGTATTCTAGTTCCTGTATATCAGCAGCCTACTGCAGCCCTGCCCACACCTCATCTCAAAGAATTGGCTTCATCTGCTACTTCACACACATACAGGAGACATTCACGGAGGTCTCTTGCCAGCCACCGCTGGGGCCAGGTTTATGCCATTCTACTTGACACACTGCTCCCCTCACCAGTATGACATCACCCAGAGAAAGCTCGCCCGACGGGATCGGTATGGTGACAAGCATTAACATTTGTATGGTGGCGACTTGACCGAAATGATTAAGACTTACAGTCCCAGTTAGGAACGCTGAATTTTACCCCCAAAGAAACTCTACCCCACTGTCTGAAGGGAGGGTTAGGAAGTGACGCTTCTTTAGAAGAGCCTGGCGTAGTCGTAGCTTAGTGCTCCACCACTTTGAAACTTGTCGCGTTGCGTTCCAGTGTCACTACTTGCTTGGTGCTGGGCCATGAGCGAGAACTTATCAGTGTCGCTTGCCTTGTGTCTTGGCGCCGTTCTCAGCCAGCGCAGTTTGTTTTATGCCCCTCGCTGTGGGTCCTTGTCACACCTCCCAGAGCCAACAAACAAGGAGGACCAGGGTTCCGCTGTGCTGAGGACGAGACTCACGGAAAATATATTCAAGATGCATCGTTTTATAGCTTGAGATACGAAATGAGCGAGCTGAAAGCACTGAGAAGTGTACTGTGTTAGCGAGGCTGAGGCCCCGAACCAGATCATCTATCACGGACGACAGATTTAAAGAGACGGGAGAACACAGCCCTGCCTCGTCTCTTCATAAAGTGAAAGTAACAACGCGTTCATCTTATTGGGCTGCTGGGAAGGTTATATAAACAGTGCTTGGCATAGAGCAGCCTTCAATAAATGCTCACTTTTGATCGGATCACCTTTCCTATATATTGAAATCGCCCGGGGAGCTTTCAAGACAATGCTCCCAGGCTTTACCCAAGACCTATTTTAAAATATTCTTGAGATGACTGCCTGGATATTGGTATCTTTTAAGCCCCTCTAGGGCTAAGGACCATTGCAACCGTGGTGGTGAACCTCTGGTGCACGTGCTGGCTGCTCGTATCCGTGAAAGCTCTGAAAAGTTCACCATCACTGCATTGTTGCCTCTTTGATAGCAGGAGTTGCTCACATGTACGTCACCAGTACTTGAGCTTTATATCACCAGCACATATGGGAACGTTCGGCGTTGTCTGTGGGACTGAACTGATAATGTGAGAAAATCTAGAAGGAAACAAATTCCAAGAATATTCTCAAGGACCTCGTAAGACCTCAAGATCATTTTCCGTGAAACTATTTCCCAGCATTATAGCCACGTACCCAGGAGGAGAGGGCTGACCTGGGTACCTTAGGGACACTTGAGAATAGAGGTAGGGAATGCATAGTAGTCAGCAGCAAAAATTTTCACAGAGACGCAGACTGTATACTGACAAGAACACCAACGGTAAGGCCGGGCGTGGTGGCGCACACCTATAATCCCAGCACTCCCGAGGCTGAGACAGGAGGATCGGTGCAAGTTAGCGACCAGCCTGAGCCGCAAAGTGAGCTCAAGGCCGGCCTGAACTGCGTAGTGAGACCCTGTCTCAAAAAGACCCAAAATAAGAATAAAAACCCAACGATTGTAAGGTTATGTTACATTCTAGTTTCCAAGAACTGAGAAAATACCTTTAACGTGTATTAAGGAGCCCTGTTCTTAGTAGGCCTGGCACTTACGAAGATGTACAGTGGCTTATAAAAGCCACCTATTTGTGAAATAAATGTTGAAGTACCAGTGATCACAGAAGGATAAAGGATGTGGATTTTAGGAGTTAAAAACAAAGCCGCCAGGTGCTTTCCCTCAAAACTGCAGAAGATGCTGAGACAAGGTGGGAGTCACCGGCCAGCGCTACACGGTTACCGTGGGGACAGCAGAGACACAGATCTGGGCTGCGGAAATCAGAAGCTCCGAGCCGCGGGGAAACAGACGCACCTGGAGCCCGCGACGCTGAGGGAATGACGTCAGGCCCGGAGGCTACGTGTCGCGGCTTCGCTCATACGAGAAAAGTTCAAAATACAAATAACGGCAAGAGCAAACTAAAAGAAATGATAGGAGACAGGGAAATAGATTTTGTGGAGATGGGAAGGAAACCTGGGAATGAGGGGAGACAGGAGAGAAGAAGTAGAAGGGTCAGGGTGCGACAGGGGTAGGTACCACAATGAGTTATTCATTATGTATCATAAATACATACTCATAAAAATTTAAAACATGAAATAAGAAGCTCAGATTGGGTTTTCTTCCCTTTATTAGTCTGCTTTGCAATGATTAACATAGCCAAAAAAGCTACATATTTTGTTTTCTTAATTTTTTTGTCTTTTTGAGACGGGGTCTCACTATGCAGTTCAGGCTGGCCTCAGACATGCAACGATCCTCCTGTCTCAGCCTCCCGAGTGCTGGGATTACAGGCGTGAGCCACCATACCCGGCAAGGCTACATATTTGGAAGCACTTTGTTCTTTTTGAATGTTCATTCACCTTGCCGTCTTAATTTTTATGTTTGTTTTTTAAGACAAGTTCTTGCTATGCAGTTCAGACTGGCCTTGAACTCATTTTGCAGCCCAGGCTGGCCTGGAACTCATGGTGATCCTCCTGCCTCAGGCTCCCGAGTGCTGGGATTATAGGGATGCACCGCCATGCCTGGCCATCTTAATTTAATATAGTTCAGTTTCAGTGAATGCTATAGAATTTTGCCAAGGGGTTTACTTTCCATCAATCCGAAAACATTTATTAAATACCCATGCACGCAAAGCACTGCACTAGATAATCTGGTTTAGTTATACATGTTACAAGCTTCCAGTAATTGAACTGTAAAACCGTTCAACTATTAACTCAGAACTTGAGCAGAGAGAGACAACATGCTAAATACTTTCTGCTTATACTTCTTACACTTTTTTGCTTTCTTTTTTAAAACCTAATACTCAGAGCATGTCAGTGTCTCAAATCAAATATCATTTCTTATGAGCTTGGAAATGCATTCTCAGTAGAAACACAGAAAACAATGAAGTTCTTCCCCCTGCACCTTAAAGCTGCATTAATAGGTGAGGCCACCAACTACTCTTAGTAAGTAAACTTAGAAAGTGAAGCTGACTTTCTTAGTTTGTGAATGAACTAAGACCTCTACTGGTTCCCCATCCCATTCCTGTGTGTATCATGTTGCAAATGTGTGTCTGTCTGTCTGTCTGTCTGTCTGCCCTATCCTGAGCGTGCCTAGCATGTGCACGCTCACCCTCAGCCAGCCTCTTGTAAACGTCTTCATTCTCTCCACTTTTAGAGGCTGGAACTTCCCTTTTGAAAGTGAAAAGCATCGAGTGGAAACTTCTGACACTTTCGCTTTTGGGCGCCTCCTCCGAAGTGTGCACCTCTGGAGTCTGTCGTTTTTCCTGCATCATTCTAAGAAGGGACTTCAGAGCTAGGAAGCAGATACATTTTCGGAGCAGCGAGCCAGCGTTATGCGACCCTAACCCGTCTTCCACCTGCCCTCGCTTGTCTTATAACTTAGCACCAGCGAAGCCTCCCACAGGCCTCCTCCGGGACGGAGTTCATTCACTCCAGGTCTGAGCTGTACTCAAATTGCTACCACACATCGCACCACTCTTAAGACCGGAAGTGTTCACACTTGGTAGATCCTTCCCACGGCTTTAATGTAAATCATACCTCAAGAAAGCCGGTTTTTAAATAATGAAGCTTCAGGGTTTTTAATGTCACTTCTCATTTGCCAGTATTCAGTTCTACCATGAGATGTGGTTGTGGGGCTGAATCATGCACTTTCTGGGAGACTTAATTCATTTCTCGACTTTCTATTTGAACTCTTGAAGAAAAATTCTACTTTTGCTACCCCCAAAATGTACATACAAAAATGGCGACAAGGGGCTGGGGGTATAGCTCAGTGGCATAAGCGCTTGTCTGGCAAGCGCAAGGTCCTGAGTTCGATCCCCGGTACCGGAAAAAAAAAAAAAAAAAAATGGCGACCGTCTGAATGTATCACTTTGCAACTTGCTTTCTTCCTCCAAGACCCCTTGCGGTTATTCTCCACAACACGATATGCAGTAATTGTAACGATTAACAGCAGTCTGAGCCGGGCGTGGTGGCGCACGCCTGTAATCCCAGCACTCGGGAGGCTGAGGCAGGAGGATTGTTGTGAGTTCGAGACCAGCCTGAGCTACAAAGTGAGCTTAAGGGCAGCCTAAACTGCATAGCGAGACTCTGCTTCAAAAAAGGCAAAAAAATTAATTATTTAATTAAAAACCAGCAGTCTGTCTTTTCTGCTTTGAATAGTGTTGCAAAGAATATTCTTGCTTGTATTTCTTTAAGTGCAGGTAATAGTCCCTCCAAGGAAGATGTTTTGCAGTGAAATTGCTGAGGAGGAGCGGTGCCCATCTTCAGCTTTTTCTGGATATTGACAAACTTCTCTTGGAAGTAATTGTTCCAGTTTACACTTCTACCAACGGGCCCCATTTCCTCATATCCTCTCTGGTATTTTGCTTTTCTTCTTCCTTTACTTTTTAAAAAATATTTTTCAACTTTTATATTTGGGAGGCAAAATACACCAGCCAAATGATAGAAAGACAACTAAGCTCTTTATTATTAAGGTTCAAGGTTCTAAAATTTCACAGTGGTATGTTGGCTTTTGAATTCATTTTGTTCGATGTTACTATTTCTTTTCAATCTAAAGGCAGATCTTTCAACTGTGGGAAATTCTTGTCTGACCCCCACCCACCCCAAGATGGGAAAGAAACCTAGGCCCTGGCACATCCTAGGCAAGCATTTTACCAATGAGCCTTATCCCCAACCTTGGTTTGTTTCAGGGTTTTGGGCTTTGTTTATGTGTTTGTTTTTGAGACAGGGCCTTGTTAGGTTCCCCAGGATGACCTCCAGCTTGCAATACTCAATATAGAGTATTCATTTTATTTCAGATTGGAGAAAAGGATTTATTCCCTCCTTCCATATCTTAAGAAGCCAGAAATAGCTTAAGAAACCAGAAGTACCTTCGCTTCACAATATAGGTTCCGAAGGCATATTTGGATTCTGAAGATTAACACATTCATTATAAGACACCTACCACCAAAAGTTTTCAAGACAAAATAAAACACTCATGGAACTCAAATTGAAGAAGATATTTTGGCATTAAGTCAGTCTCATTTGCTAAATATTTTTAAAAAACTGACAATGAAAATTAAGATTTTTGGCTTCTGTTTCATAAGACTTGCTCTTTCTTTTCACATTCCTGCCTTACTTAAATATTCATAATAGATTTTTTTTAGTTTGTTCCAGCATCAGTGCTTAAATATAGAATCCCTTGGATGAGTAAGCACTTGACCAGGCTTTACTCCCTAACAATCCCACATGCATATTTCACTTACAACACTGAAGCTGTGAAATGTACTTTTCTATTCCTTGCCTTACTCAATCATAAGGAATATTTAAAGCTGCAAAGTGTTCATTCTGCATAAATATGTCTACTGGGGACTAATGTTGCAAATTACATTTTTTTTTTAAAGGGTTGCCTAAGAAAAACTTTTTACCAGCAGATTTACATATAGCAGGAATTTGTGAAGCATCTCTTATCAACATAATGTTAGGCATAGAGAAGCAACCAGAATAAATATTAATACAGTCTTTGTACATAAAGAGCATAGTATCTTATTAAGGAGAAACAGAGGATGCAGGCAAGGAGCAATCTAAGGCTATCAGTGAGCACATGGCAAGGGAGAAGAGTTTTTTAAAGTCAGTTTCCTGTACTTTCCTATCGCTGGAGAAGGTTCTCACTCTAGAAAATTTACTGGTTAGATCTGAGGAAGAGCCAGGAACCTGAATTTATAGGAAGCAGGCGCCGACCACTATTAATATAGAGGGGAAAGCTAGTGCACCAAAACACGGCTCCTTATAGAAACAAGAAACAGCTGAACCTGACAGTGTACAAGCTTTAATCTGTTCTAAGAGGCAGGAGAGAAGGTTGTATTTTTTTTTTTTTTTGTATTTTAAGAATAGGTGAGCTTACAATATGTTTGGCTGCACATGAGGATACATTTGCTTTAGAGATGATTAAGAGTTCAGAGTGAAACCAAATCTTGTCAAGATTTTATTCAGGCCAAAACAATCGGTACTGCATAGACAGTACAGGCTGCTCGTGCTGAGGAATGACATGAGGGACCCAGATTTTTAGCACTGTTGACCAGACAGAGGCATTTAGAATAACTACACAGTAAAAGTCAAAAGCCCAAGCCTATTTATTCATTCACTCACTTTACAAGTTGGTTCTGTGCACCCCAATTTTCTGAAACACCCTTCACTGGGTGCAAAGAATGCACAGCTATAAGCCTTGACAGCCAGAGCTGTTATGCCAGTTCTGAGAACTGTCTGTATTTAATCTTTTTGTTGTTGTTGTTAACTCGGTTTTTTTCTTGTAGCCTGGCTTAATTTAGGATCATCCTCACAGCTTTCAGTTCTGTATTTATGCTAATTTGCTTAGCTATTTGGAGTCACTGTATTTGCATTTAAAATGTTCTATGTAATTGTTAGAAAACTACTCTGTAAGTGAGATGAAAAACAATTTGGTTCTATCCAAAATACATTTAAAAGACAGGCAGAGAGAGAAGAGGGAGAACAAAAGAAGATGACAGCCGGACTGGTGGTTTGCTAGACGTGGAAGTAGAACAGCTAGGGAAATTGGCTTAATGTTAACGCGTCTGTCAGAACGAAGAGGAATCAATCAGCAAAATTTACTTCAGTAAAACTGAAAAGGATTGAAGTTGAGTAATATGGTTAATCACACCCTGCTCAGAACTGTGTCCCTGGTGTGGTACATGCTATGTGTTATATATTTCACTAAGGAACTTCGAACTGTTCAGAAAAGGAGGCACCCGCTACTAAATCAATATTTATGTCATGAATTATTCCATCACACATTCCAACTTGTAAGAACTAGTCACTTTCCCCAGTGTCCTTCAGTCTCTTTCTGAGAACCCCATCCTAGCCGATAATGGGAAATTGAATTTGAATTGTCATTAGTGCTAAACATCAGAAGGCAGTAGAGCCCTGTACGCAAAAGTAGTCACAAAACAGAGCCAATCAGCCTGGATTCAGTTTCTTGTGGTATTTCGTGGCCCACAAAGTAAATATTATAAATAACTATCTTAACTACTAAAGTTTTTAAGCAGTTGCCAGAATTAATACAGGAATCTTTCCTGTCAATTTGTTCTTGAGGTTTTGCCGACAAAATCAGACTTTGCAAAATCTGGCCTCCAGTCAGGCATGGCAATGCATGCCTGTAATCCCAGTACTCAGGAGACTGAGGCAGGAAGATGGCTGTGAGTTCGAGGCCAGCCTGGGCTCTAAGTGAGCTCAAAGCCAGCCTGAACTGCATACTGAAACCCTGTCTCAAAAACACAAATAAATAAATAAATAAATAAAATCTAGTCTCCACTAATTTTTGCCACTAATTGATTGCACCTAAGTGTGCCCCATTCCTTTTAAAGAAGTGTCTTCGTGTAGCTTGCCACAGCCCCTAAACTCTCTATGACCTTATGCCTAACATTTCCACCTATTTATTGTTTGGCTTTACCTCTTCCATTTAGGTATTTAACATTTGCACTCCAGCCCACTGGATGCTGAAGAACTGCGGCTGGTGCTACTTACTGAATGAACTGACTAAACAGGAAGTTCAGGGGCTCCAAAATCAGAGCCATCAAACCATAAGGATTGTTTTTGAAAATATGTTGTTGAAGCACTATATAACCAGCAAAAATGGCACAACCATACTAGATACTTAACGTCAGTTTTATAGTGTACAGGGTTTTTAAAAGAACTTCTAATTAAATGGGGGGAGCAAAACTTTTGGCGTGTTGATAGTTTTTCAGAGCCGGCAACTCTGAAGATCATTAGCTGGACTCTTGAAATTTGAGCGCTCTTTTCCTGTCCCAAATTTTCAGCTGTGCCAGGAGCCGGCATCTATAATTGAAACTGTTTGGAATCCTTCGGCAGAGATCACAAATAAAATCAGCACAAGAGTGTGTGAACTCTCATCGTCTTTGGTAAGGGGACAATATTACTCAAAGACAGAGGAGAAGAAGCTGTAATTTTGCGCTTCACTGACTGGGGCCAAATGCATACTCATGTGGAATGCATGTAAAACCCAGAGCTACGCTAATTCCCCTTGATCTCTCCTCTAGTCACTACCTCTGCCCATATTTTAGCAAGGAGTAATTGTGCCGACGATTTAGTCTCAATAATATGGGCTCGATAATAGGTTGTGAGAAGCAAGGTAAGTTAAAACATACAAAAACATAAATTTATATATTTTATGCAATAAAGCAGATCTTAAAGATTTTTTCTAGAAATTGTTAAATATTAAAAGTAGAATGAATTTCAGATTATATTACAACAAGAAAGGAGAAAAGGGAGAGAAAGTTGGACCATGTATAAAATGCTCATCAAGATTGAACAGGGTTGGGTTGGAATTGTAGCTCAGGGGTCAGGCGCTTGCCTACCATGTGAGACTCAGAGCTCAGTACCTCCAATGCAGAGAGACAGAAAGACAGAGTGAAATTATTATCTTCAGAATATTTATAAATATTCCCACCGACAGACACCACACAAACACAGGAAAACACACGTCCCTTAAACTTCCCCTGAGGGGTGGGAAGCAGAATGTGAGCGTCTGCTTCCTACTCGGGCCCCATCCCCTTCAAGGAAACACGTGTGCTCAGGACCACTCCTAAATATAGGGGGACAGAGATACAACAAAATAACAGGTGACATTACCGTATAAGGCAGCATTCATGAAGTATATCGATTATCATTTCTAAATAAGCCTCACGGAAGGAAGGGCTGTCAGCAGCATGGTGTGACAACCACCACACGGCAGGACCGCCTGCAGGAAGGGAAAAGTAAGAGCTGCATGAGCGCTAGCAGGACAGCTCAACACGCACATAATGGGAGATCCAGAAGGAGGAAATATTTTAAGTAATAGTGAGTAATTTTCCACAATTAAAGCTGAAAGATCTAAGGTCAGAATAATTCTAAACTGCCAATGAGGATGACATGTTTTGTAACCATTCAAGACAAAGAAAGAATTCTAAAAGCCTCTACAAAGAGAAGGAAACACTTTTGAAAGAAAGAAACAAGTATCCAACATCTCAAAAGCAGCGTTGGAACCATAAACAGCAAGGGGCACACGTTTTTGTTTTTGTTCTTTTTGGTACCCGGGAATCAAACTCAAGACCTTGCACTTGCCAGGCAGGTGTTTGTGCCACTGAGCTACCTTCGAGTCCCTGGGCACATGTTTTGAAAGCATTAAAAGGAAGCAAGCCTTGCACCTAGACTTTTGTGGAGCTAGACATGCCTGGGTATGTTAAGTATACAATGCCGATACTTTCTGGCATAAAAGACTTCAGGAGTTTTGTCACTAAAAGATCTCTCTGGACTTTTGGAAGAAGTATTTCAGTGAAAAGAAAAATAAATATAGGAGAATATTTGAAAATATGTAGAAACACAGGCACACAAATAACTTAGTAATATCAGTGTACTCTGGGGCCAGGAGGAGGAGGAAGCAAGTAGTGTAGATCCGTAGTAATTCAGAATATACACTCTTAGTATCAAACAACAAGGACAGACAGTGTCCAGGTGAGGGTAACTGTGGTGATAAGAAATAAAAATAAACTAGATGTTGATAAGTTTAAAGAATTAAGACTATAAACAAGCAGAGCTCTTAATTTTGTGGCATAACCTGAAAAATAAAAGCATATCATAAAATATCTCCCAATCTATCACACACATACACATACATCCATTTGATGAAATATTGTAAAGGAAAATGAATAGAAAATATGAAATAAGATGTTAGAAAGTCGAATATGTTGTTCTATTGAATTAAATGTAAATAGGTTAAAAACACAAATCAAAAGATTGCTAAAGGGTCAGGGATATAGCTCAGTGGTACAGCACCTGCCTGGCAAATGCAAGGTCCTGAGTTTGATTCCCCATACCAAAAAAAAATTTTTTTAAAAAGATTGCTAAAAATGGATTTAAAAGCAAAATGCAACAAAATGCCCACAAGAAAAAAAATTCAGAAAGTTTGAAAATAAAAGATTAGACATAATACATATTACATAATAACAAAGAAATAAAGCCAAGAATGTAATTTTAATACAACAAATACAGTATTTTTCATCTTGAATGCTAAAAGACAGCATTAAGTGTAATGATACAATCAAGGTACAATCTAATGCCTCAAGTGATATAAAGCAGTAAGTGGTACAACTAAAAGGAGAGAGAAACTGGCAGTGTACCTGAAGATGTTACAGATATTCTCAGAAATTTCGTGACAGAGCGTATTAATAATAAGATACAGGTTCTTTAAAGCGATTAACGATCTCAAATAACCAACAAAAGTGCGAATTACTTTGAAGTGCATATGGAACATGGACATTTCCCAGAAACACTTTCAACAGGATTTTGGCCATATGTCATTGACTGGAATTATACCTTACAAGGCCTTACTGGCTATGAGCAGGCATGCACCTATATTTTTAGATTTTACAGCCTTACTAAGATATAGGCAACAGGGGATGCTGAGAACAGTTTTGGGTTGGCCAACCTCAGTGTCTGCCACACTTCAGATATGTGATTGTTGTGCCTTTAGTTGATCAAGAGTTACTGGGTCTTAATGTTCAAGTTCCAAATGATCATGCTCAGAATTAATAAGGCAGGACCTGACTTCACTGAACCTGAGAGACGTTTGTCAATCTCTCAAAAGTTCTCCTCTTGTGGTCTTAACATTTTACTCTTTTCAACCTTTAAGATGTTGTTTTATTCTTATGTTCTGAAGTTGCGTGTGAACATATCTAGTTGCATGTGGATGTGTCTTATATTCATCTGACTTAGCAATTGGTAAGCCTTTTTAATTCTGACTGTTTTCCAGTTCTAGGATCTTTTCTCCTATTGTTTCTTTGACAATATTCTGTTTCCTGTTTTCTTGATGCAACAATTTTTTCCATATAAGGCTTTCCTGTCTTGTCTTTGTCTACTATTTTCTACTTTACTATAATTTTGGAATTTCAATCTCTCTCTCTCTCTCTCTCTCTCTCTCTCTCTCTCTCTCTCCCCCCCCGGCATGTCTACTGAAAGTGTTCAGGAACCACAGGGCTTGGCATCACCCATGAGCATGTTGCTTGTTAGAGATGTAGAACTTCAGGCCTTACTCAAGACCGCCTGAACTAGAAGCTCCAATTTAGTAAAATTCCCCAAATTCTTATACATGTTAGAGTTTGCATAGAATTACTGGATTTTCTTCACCTTCATCTTCCAGATCTACTGAAATTTTTGTTGTAACATGCGTATTTTTGGTTTCTAATAGCCCCTCTTGGGTACTATTTTTCAGAGTATTTTATCTTATGTATTATCTTGGTCATTTGAGCTGCTATCACAGAACATTATGAAGTGGGTAATTTATAAAGAAGAGACATTAGTTTATCACAGTTCTGATGGCAGGGAAGTCCAGGATCAAAGTACCAGCATCTTGCTTCATCTTTGCGTGACAAGACAGCCAGGGAGAGCCAGCTCCCTCTGCCAAGCCTTTCATAATGCTTTAATCTACTCCAGGACGCAGGGCCCTCATGTCCTAAGCACCTCTCAGCACTGCTGCATTGAGGATTAAATTTCCAGCATATGAATTTTGGGGTCATATTCAAATTATATCATGAATATAATATTTTCTTGAAATCAATTAATCTTAGTTGTCTTCTGTTTCTTCTTTTCCCTTTTCTGGTCACTACTTCCGTGTGTGTATGCCTTGGTCTAGCTCCTTTGAAGGTTTTTAAAGAAAGTATTTGGGCTGGGGATATAGCTCAGTGGAATAAGCGCTTGCCTAGCAAGCGCAGGGTCCTGAGTTCGATCCCCAGTACCGCAAAAAAAAAAAAAAAAAAAAAAAAATTGATCTCATAAAGAAAGTATTTATACATGCACCTTCATTTTTAAGAATAAAAGACCTGATGGATTACTTCAAGTAGCTCCTGTAAGTTTTTCCCATTACATAAGTCTACCTGGATCCTGATAAGTGTTTTCCTTGGAAAGCCTTCAATGGCTGGAGGCCCATGTTAACTGGCCTGCTGGGCTTCACCAGAAGCCAAGGAGTAAAATTCAGTGTTCACCTTGGAAAGTACACTGTGAAATTCTTTTATGTTTTCCAGAATCCAGCTTTTCTCTCTGCTTTTTGTTATTACAGTAGATAAGGCTAGAGGTGGACGAGCCCAGCTGTTCTCTGCTCTTTAGCACCCTTCGGGCTCCACGCTTTGATTGGTGCATGCTGGCCGGTCCCCAACTGCAGCGCTACTCCTCTGTGCTACAGTGAGAAGTCCGGCTCACCCTTCGTCCCACAGGTGATAATGAACGCACTTCCATTCCACTGTGACTCCAGAATGCTTTTTAAATCTGCTGTAGAATCTGCTTACCCTCTGCACTCCTATAGAATTCATGTAACATTTTGCTTCTCTAGAGGCATGTCAGTGGAGTCTCAGAAGGAAGGGCAGGCAAATGCACGTGTGCTGCCCATGACCTTGAATCAGAGACCTCCAAGGCGTTTTCTGCAGTGCTACACTTAAATCGTAAAGGGATGTTCTTTAACTGTAGACTGAAAGCTGTCACATCCACCAGGGAATCCTACACAGCTGATTTGTACAACAAATAGTATTGCATTTGGGAGTGTATCTGCCTTGCTAGATGCTTGTGTAGACAATGTAATGTGGGTGGATTTGTCTTCAATAACATAATTAGAACAGACTGAAATAGTGCTGTCTAATGTTAAGATGGAATAAAGCTTTCTAGAAGGGAAAAGAGTCCTTAAAAGTCAGACTTTGTGAGAGCAACATTGTGCTGATTAACACTTCAGGTCAAGCAAAATTATAAAGCTAATAGATTTGATGGAATCAGAATTTTAAACTTTAAAAACTCAGCCCAAGCTGAGTGTAGTGTGCATGCCTGTAATCTTAGCACATGGGAGGCTGAGGCAGGAGGATTGCCAGAAGCTTAGGGCCAGACTGGTGTTGTGTAGTGAGATCCTGTGTGAAAAACCGAGAGAGAGAGAGAGAGAGAGAGAGAGAGAGAGAGGGAGAGAAAGAAGGAATTCAGCCCAAGAAACTAACTGCACAGGGAACAGATTAAGAACAGACATGATATGATATAGATCCTAAAAGTAGCAAGTGAAACTTTGACTTATCCAAATAGAAGTATAACGAAAGCCTTAATAGGTCAACTCCACCCTGAATTGATTAGTGCGTATTTGTAGTATCGTATGCAGTTGCGGGAGCCCCAATCTAAGAGAAAAATTATACAGTGGTTTGGTCAGTGAGATGATTACACATAAAATGGAAGAAGTGAAGAAATTAAAACTGCTCATGTTGCCAGGTGTGGTGGCGCACACCTGTAATCTCAGCCCTTGCGAGGCCGAGGCAGGAGGATTATTTTGAGTTCGAGACCAGCCTGGGCTACAAAGTGAGCTCAAGGCTAGTCTGAACTGCATAGGAAGACCCTGTCTTAAAAAGACAAAAAAAAAAAAAAACCTGCTCCTGTTAAGCAGGCAACATGACTATAGATATCAATACAGACATATACTATATACTACTATATAGCATATAGTATAGTATATAATATCTACTATATACTATATATAATGTATCATATATATATATATATATTTTTTTTTTTTTTTTTTTTTTTGAGACAGAATCTGTCTATCTACTTTAGGCTTGCCTTAAACTCACTGTGTAGCCCAGGCCACTAGCCTTAAACTCAAAATGATCTACCTGCCTCAGCCTCTCAAGGGCTAGGATTACAGAGGTGTATCACCACGCCCAGCTTGTTGATTTTATATAGGCGCATTTCTTTCCTTTTTTTTTTTTTTACGGAAAACTGAGGCCAGATGGAGCCCTCTCTCCTGATGGAAAGGAAGGAAGAGGAGGAGGAGGAGGAAAGGCCCCAACAGGTGCAGTGCATTTATTTACATACGCGGCACGTTAAGTGTCACGTGAAACCCTCTGCCTAATAGTTTATCCACGTGGCTTGCCTCGGGCGCCCAGTTTCTTGAGACCCAGTTTCTTGAGGGGAGCAGCTTATTCCCGTGACTTGCCTCAGGCAACATAGAATTTAATGACAAACAGTTAAAGTGGATTTCAGGAGAAGTACTGACCTTCTTATCACTGGCATCACACCAGCAGGAACCGAAAGATCACTTGTCAAGAATTCACAGAACATTAAAGCAAAACGGCACACACTCAACTTCAACTTTGAGAGTTTATGAAATACGGTAGAGGGGAAGGAAATAGAGTGGCTTCACAATAAACTTTGCAAAATTATTCTGGACCGGATCTGTAGTTTCGAAGACCTGGGGATACAGCTAAGGAAGGTCACGCCGTCACTCGCTCCTGTGTCCACCTGTTTTCTTATCAGGGCCAGGCACTGCTGTGACTCCCAGTGTCGCCACCTTCAGCCCTCCTCTCTTTTCTCTGCTCTAAACTACAACCTGCACTACTTCCCAGGCTCTGGCCCCGCTTCGCTTAGCGCCTGTCACCAAAAAATGAATCATATATTTAGGGGTTTTTTTCTTTACTGTTTATCTTGCAACAGAAGACTCACTTTCAAAGAGATGATACTTCTCCTTAATTACTTGTAAACTTAGTGGGGTTGCAAAAAATTGCTACAGATATTTATAACCGTACATAAGACAATTTTAAATGTTCATATAGAAAAAAGTACTTGAGAAATAGTAGCCAGAAAATGTCCAAAAGAGAAGAATAATAAGGTGGAACCAACCATACCATATAATGAAGTACAAAAAAATAGATACAGTACATATTATAAAACCTCAATTATTAAAATAGTATTTTTGTGCAGGTACATTAATAGACAAACCAATGGAATAAAAGAGATTATATGGGAAAGATGTTATTTCAGAGTGATGGAAAGCTAACCTAGCCTGCGGCCATACCGCCCTGAACGCGCCCGATCTCGTCTGATCTCGGAAGCTAAGCAGGGTCGGGCCTGGTTAGTACTTGGACAGGAAAGCTGATACAGTAATAAAAAGCTGTAGGCCTGATGTGTGAACAGAGAAATTCATGTTCAGCCCTTAGAATATTATGGCCTCTCTATGTATGTTAAAGGTGGAATGGATATAATCTTCAACTCAATAAAGTATTATCTTTAAAGTGTCTTCTGTCTTATAATTTAATATTCATTATTTTATTCATGGAATTTGGAGGATTTTTAAGTGATATAAATAATGTATTCATGAGTATATTTGAAGATAATACTTTTCTGAACTGAAGACTACATTCTGTCTTTAACATTTGTATGTGTCTATATACACATAATAAATATAGAGATATACTAACATGTATATACACTCAAATACACGGGCATAAAAATGTATAAATCTCAAAAAAAGTTTGGATAAAATCTCCAAAATTTATCTTAATGAAAAAATTGAAAATCACATTATTCCATAAAGTGAAAAATATTGAAATTTTAAAAAACTGTTTAGGTATAAACATGTTTTACACACATGTAATTAACATGTAGGAAAAAATCAAAGGAATAATAAATGCATATTTGATAGAGCTATTAAACAGTACAAGAGGAGAGTTTGGGATGGATGGTGATAGGATTTGAAAAGGATATAAAAACAGGAAGTGGGTGACAGGATATATTAATAAAGGCCTGAGAATTCTATCCTTAAAAGAACCTATTTTAGCTGGGCATGGTAATGCATGGCCATAATCTCAGCATTGTGGGAGGCTGAAGCAAGAGGATCCCAACCCAGCTGGAGCTCAGCCTGGGCAACTTAGTGAAGGACTGGGGATGTAGCTCAATGTAAAGGTCCTGGGTTCAATCCTCAGTATCCCCCTCAAAAAAATAACTTAGTTTTCTGGGAACCTGGATTTGGGAAGGGTTCTCACTGTTGCCTCATAAGAATGACGCATTGTGTCTAAACTGTAGAAATACTGTGGTTTTTGTTGAATGCCTGCTCTCGTTCTGGAAGTCTTGAATTTTTCTGTACAAGGTGGAGTTCATGAGCCCCAGTGAAATCCTTGGCTACTTCCTCCCTAGTGAACTTCTCTGACAGATAACATTTCATGTGTTTTCACAGTTTGGTGTTGGAGGAGGTAAGCACACCCTGTATGACTCCTCTGGGGAAAGAATTCTGGAGCACTGTACCTGGAGTCCTCCAAACCTTGTGTTCTGTGCCTTTTATTTTTCTTAACACTTTGTATCTGTTCACTGTAATAAGCCAGAGCTTATTACACTACAATCACTATAGGCTGACTCCTGTGATTCCTCCAGGTGAACGTCGAACCTGGATTTCTTAGGGACCACTTTCAGTATGGGCTATACAAGTGTTCATTTAAAATTCGTGAATATTGTAAACATTTTATTTATATATTAACCATTGAATCAGAAGGAAAATGAAAGGAAAAATGAATAGGAGTTACCTAAATAAAGATGGGCTGTAGCTGCATAGAAAGCTTTTCTGTAAAAGGAAGAGGTAGCAGTGGCCCATGGCTGTTATCTCAACAATGGGGAGGCTGAAGCAGGAGGATCGCCATGAGTTTGAAGTCAGTCTGGACTACACAGTGAGTTCAAGACCAGCCTGAACCACACAGTAAGAGCCTATCTCAAAAAAATAAAGGAATAGAAAAGAAAAAAGAAAGAAAAGAGAAGAAAAGGAAACAGCAATCTCTGTTGTCCCTGGATCTCTGCCTTCACCCCCACTGACATCTGCCCTTCTAATTATGGCTAAAACAGCAGGCAGGGACATGGCCAAGGTCCTGCTTGGTGAAGCGGGACTCTCATGAAACACAGGAGCTCTGGAAGGTGAGGTTGCAGCCTACAAGGACCAAATGAAAGAGCTGTCTGTGTGCTCGCTTTCGCATCTTGCTTTCACCGGAGTCAAAAGGACGTGGGAGTGAAGCAACCCAACAGCCGCGCCTCTGGTCAGGCTGCTGAGCTGATCCTAGAGCTGCCATCTCCATCCTCAGAAGTCCCTCCAGCTTTACCTGACCCTGGAGGAGACTGAGAAGAAAACTGGGGGCTTCAGAGAAGAGAAAGCCTCAGGAGCCCCTGGTGCCAAAGCAGTTGGCAGAGAGGAGGAAGCACAAGAAGTCCCGTGGAAGGTATCAGAGGAGCATGACCACTTCAGCAGCATAGGAGAGGAAGAGCTGATCCTGAAAATGGAATGAATGCGGGAGTTGCTGAGGCTAATCTGCTAGCTACTATTGAATATCTGCAGTAAAGGCAAAGAGTTATGCTCTCCTATTAATAGAGCTCCTTCCTGAATTGTAATGGATCCTGGCTCATGTGATAACAGCAAAGGAAATGTGCGATTAAAAGAACTCATCAATAAATGTTTTTCCTTTGTGTGTGTGTGTGTGTGTGTGTGTGTGTGTGTGTACATGTGCTCTGGGTCTTCTGTATGCCCAACACAAGCTATAGCTCAGCCCCTAGACTAAAAACATTTTTAAAAACCAATACAGTGTCTTTGCCCAATGTTTTCTTGATGCTTAAAAAGTACCTTGGATCTTTTTTTGTAACTACTTATGTTTTTGTTAACATAAGTATGTCCTATAATAGGCCTTAGATGGTGTGTTTTTCATTCAAGCTGATTCTCTAGTTGTTCTTTCTGAAGTTCTTCATGTTTAACTCCATTCCAACATAAAAGTGCTCCATAGATAGTGTTTGGAGCTAAAAATGCACTGTTGTCTGATGACCCGGCTTTACAGTCTTTCACCATGCTTAGACACAATTTACCTCTGTTAGGAGCTCGTACAAACCTCCACATTTGTTCACACGTGATCTACTTACTGTTTGATGACAAAACCAGGCTAAAAAAACCTACTAATCATATTATTTACTTCTGTCTTTACTAGATTACTTGCTGCAGATGTCCTTTGGCTGTAAAAAGGGCTGGGCATAAAGATAAATTTTAGATCACTCTAGGTGGAAGCAAAGAAGTGAAACTTCAAAGGACTGCACACAAACCCCAGTGGTTCAAGCACTCATGAGATCATTCTTTATAAAGTGGACTTAATTCTCTAATGAAATTATTTTGATGGCATGAATTAATTAATGTGTCAGGTGGCTTCTTCGTGAATACTATGATTAATGGTATTTATTTTAAATTCTTACCAGTGGTACAAGTACATGAGGCAGAATGTTTTCCCACTTGTAAACTCTGACCTGATTGTTGCATTAAAACTCACATAAAAAGAAAATAAGAAACACTGTGGATTCAAGATGGACACTCTTTCCTAGTGTGAAACAGTCCTGTTTATTAAAAAAAAATTCACTCCATCTGTGACATAATTAAAAGAGGTTAAACCAGGAGTTTCTGAAACTAAGAGAATTACTACACATCCACCGTAAGCACCTATCCTAGTTTTAAAGTAACTTCTCCATGAATGCTCAACTCCTGAAGGTTGCTGCCTGCATATTTGCTCTGCATTGGTGTGATTGTCCTGTATCCTGTTAGTAGCAAGCTGTGATTACTAAATTAGAGTCTGTGAAAAGAAACAAAAAGAAAAAGAAGTAGCATACCTAAACTCAATACCTAAAGTCAAACTAAAGACCACCACGTTGAATAACCTTAGCACTTTTGTACACAATGAATTCAATATCTATTCAGTTATCTGCAAGGGTGGGATATTTTGCTTAAAACTGTTTTAGATATTCTAAATAATTTTCATTTTCATATAAACTTTACAATCAGTCCATTAATTTTCCAGAAAAGTGTCCTGAAGTTTTAAAATTCAACTGAGACTTTTAAGTCACTTGAAGAGTTGACATCTCAACAGTATTGAGTTTTCATTCCAAGAAAGTGATTATAATTGAATATACTTATTTTTGTTGCTCTAATTGTCTCTGGTTTAGCCACTGGAAGCTCTTTTAGCTGGCTGACATACCCGTATCATGGTGTATATGTGGTTAGAATTTGCCTGTTCTCACTTGTCTGTTATATTCTGTGACCCAATCCTAAAGTCAGCCACTTCTCCAAGCAGCTCCGATTTCTTTTGTTGGATCATAATGTTAGAAACTGCAAAATGCCAGCATTAGATATACTTGTCAAGTGTACTATGGTGTCATCACATCTAGACTGTACTAAGCAATTGTGTGTGTATGTGTGTAAACTAATCCAAGTATACACACATATTTATAAATATTTATTCATACAACCACCCATATCTATGCTAATCTGAACAAGAGTCCATATTGATTATCTCCAGCCTGATCCATTACTTAATTACACAATTCACTCTAGGCTTTTTTCCCTTGCAGAACTCCAACAGTGAGGAATCTGGTTCCTACCACAATCCATTTACTTACATTTTCAAAGCAGTGTATGTATGTGTAACTTTGGGCATGCTTTTTTCACTTTTAGAAATTTCACTTTCTTGTTTTTATGCTCTCCATTTTTCTCCATTGTGTTCATGGTTTTATGTAAATCTATGTATTTGTTTATCATCACTGTTGTAAGTATGTCTATCATTTCTGGGCTTGCTTCTGTGTACTTACATTTCTCCTGGATATATGTCAGCCTGCAGCAAAGGGCTGCATGACTCAGTAAGCCTTGTATGTTCAAACCTCGCACATTCCAAAGAAAGGTCTGGCCCTTGACAGGATCCTGGAAAATGTCCGCAAGCCCTTGGAATATCCTGCCTGTTAGAGAGGCCAGCCCCCAAAGTTTATGTAACACTGTGATTTGTGGTAGCTGACTTACAGTCATGCTGTATTGCTTTGGTTGAGGGGCTGAAGGCTGAATATCTAAGTTAGCCCCTGGACACTCCACGTCCATAGGACCAACACCACCACCACCATCCCCGCAAGACAAAGCAAAGCAGAGCAGAGCAAAGCAAAGCACAGCAAAGCAAAAAGAAAAACAAGGCAAAAAGTAGAGCAACGCAACACAATGCATTGCAACACAACGCAACACATCGCAACGCAACGCAACGCAACGCAACGCAACGCAACACAACGCAAAGCAAAACGCCCAAACCCAAAGGCTGCAACAAGCATGCCTGTTTAGCAGTATTCTGTGGTTAGTGCTGCTGCTGGGAAAAGTAAACACCATCCACATGACTCAGGCTCTCTTCTATGTCTTTTACCTTTGTCAGTTTTACCCTGTGTGTATTTTCACTGTGATTGAGAGTAGAGCAGCGTTTTTGAATTCTGTGAGACTTTCTGGCAAATCACAGAACCCTAGGGTGGTTTGGGGGACCTCCAACAGCAGTCACATATTCCTTTCCATTATTTGTTTGGCAATCTGTTATCTGTTGAATGCTAATCATTTTGCATGTTACTACAAAACTGTGGATTTTGTAGTCTTCCTTTAAAGAATGTAGGATTTGTTTTCCCAGCGGTTGAGTTACTTGATTTGTTAGGGTGAGACTGGCTGCGTCTGGTTTGACTCCATGTGTTCAGTCAGACTTCTCTGTGGGGCTAAGCAGGACTCGCAAGTATCTCCTGGCTCTGGGAATTGTTCACCCACCTTTCAGCTCCCTGGTACTTTTCTTTGCCGAACTTTGCGGTATTTCATGCTATGGGTGTGCTGCTTTGTGCAGCAGCCCCCCGGGACCTCAGTTTCACCTTCCATGGTTTCAGTTACCTACAGAGAAGTACAGCCCGAAAACATTAAATGGAAAATCCCAGAAATAAGCAGCTCATATACTTTAAATTTCGTGCCATTCTGAGCAGCACACTGAACTCTTGCATCATCCCACCTGGGACCCAAATCTTCCCTTTGTCCAGTACATTCTCACC
Source organism: Dinomys branickii (assembly GCA_004027595.1). NCBI lineage: Eukaryota > Metazoa > Chordata > Mammalia > Rodentia > Dinomyidae > Dinomys > Dinomys branickii. The sequence goes on along the minus strand of PVLD010002390.1, from coordinate 114,748 downwards.
ATGCACATGACCAGGCCATCATATGAATCACTTCACAGCTGTCTCAGTAATCAGATGGACAATTGCAGTATCACAGTGTTTGTGTTAAGTAACCCTCATTGTACTTATGCTGTCCCCAAAGTGTGAAAGTATCAATCCTAGAAATTTGGATGTGCCAAAGAGAAGCTACAAAAGTGAAAATTCTTGACTTTATAAGGAAAGACAAAAATTGTATGCTGAGGTTGCTAAGATCTACAGTAAAAATAAATCTTCATAAAATTATAAAGGAAAAGTTTGTGTTAGTTTTACTGCTGCATTTTAAACTGCACAAGTCATAGTGTATATAAGTGCTCAGGTATAGATGAAAGCTGCCTTTTATAATCAACTTGTAGTATTTGTGTAGTAAACTGGAAAAAAATTTTCCCCCAAATGATGTTTACATTCTAATCCCTACAACCTGAGACTATTATACAACAAAAGAGTGAAATTGCTTTGTATGTAAGGGGTGTGATGAGATTAAAACTCTTGAGCTGGGAGATTATCCTGGGTTATCTTTGTAGGCCTGATACAATCATACAAGTGCTTGCAGATGGAGGAGAGGCCAGAGAATGTGAGAGGAGGAGGTGTGACGGGCATTGGAGTGAGGAACTGACCTGTACTTGTCGGCTTTGAAGATAGAGAAGTCTTCTAGGCAAAGAATGCAGGCAGCCTCTGGAGCTGGAGAAGGGCAGAGAAACAAGTTATTCTCTGAGCCTCCAGTAGGGAGAAAGCAGCTCTGCTGATAACCTGATTTTAGCCCAGTGAGACTGATTTTGCCTCCTAATCTCCAGAACTATAATAAATTTTGTGTTAAGTTATCGAGTTTGTGGTCATTTGTTAGAGCCGCAGTGAAAAGCAAATATACCAGTGTTCTCTGGAAATCTTTTTGCAGGATTCCCTTACGACCTTGGATGAAGGGTGTTATGGTTGATACATTGTGTCAACTTGGGGAGTTTAAAAGGTTAACAATGTGATTCAGCAGGAAGCCAGGGTGCTTACTTTGTACACATCCTGAGCCCGTGGAAGAGGAGGGCATGGAGACTGAGAGCTACATGCCTCCCGAGTGAGGGTAGGCTGTTTAGAAGGTAAGGGATAGAAAGAGGCTGCTTGCAGCCATTCCTCCCTTTTGCTGTTTGTTTTTGCTGTGCTCTGCTGCCCTGAACAGTTTGCACTCTGCCTTGTGACACTCTGCCTCAGAAGCAGCCAAGTACGGACTGAACAACCTCCACAAACTGTAAGCTAAGTAAACCTTTCCTTCCTTCATTTTGGGCCTTGGGTATTTTGTCTCAGCAACGAGAGAAAGTAACCAAGACAAAGGGATGATCCTCTGGAGAGTTGTGTGCTGCACCTGTGTACTTGTCTGTGGGCACTATTTCCAGAACACTTAGAACTGTACCAAGGATTTAGGGTGATGTAATTTTGAGGTGCAAATCCATGTGGAGGCTAAGTTTTATTTCATCATTCAGCATGTTATCCTTTTAAAAATTTATTTTATTTATTGATTTATTTTATGTTATCCTTTTCTTGCATTGTTTGCTCAAGGAAATGTTTCTCATAGCTCCCTAGGGTGAAGGTGGAAGTGAGTTAACTTTTGCTTTATCCAAACGTGGAGTTGTAGCCCTCTGAAGGTCCAGCTTGAAGTGGAGATTCTCATATTAGATTCATGACTTGAAAGACTCTAGGTTTAACTTCTGCCCCTCCTTCCCCTAGCAGGTGTCAGAGCCCAAAGTTCAAAGTTGTCTGGAATGAAAAATGCTCAGCACACAAAAGCAATTTCAGGGTTTTGTTTGCTTCTCCTGAGTTCTCACTTTTTTTTTTTTCTGATTGTGTCCTACTTTTAGTGCTTTCAATTCTTTTTTCAGATTCTTTTCCCCCTTTAGCCAAAATTTTTTGGTATTTTCAGTCATGGGCCCTGGTCTCGACAACCTCATCTATTGTTTCCTGGAGATCTATTAAACAGTTTGTATTCTACATTTGTTAGGTCCCTTCCCTGAGCATCTCGCTGCCCCAGTTCTGCTGTCTTGTGTTTTTGGTAGCTTCCACTCCTGGTGTTTTCTTTCCTGTTTGTTCATTTGTTTAATTATATAGTCTTGTTAGCAGTGGACTTTAATTTGTCAGGCACCTTTGACTGTCAGATAGAAGTTGTTTTCTTCCCAGAGAATTTGTAGTTACTGTGTCAGTTGCCTGGCGGCGTGCCAACCCAATACTAATTTAAAATAATTTCTTTGCTTGAGGTTTTCACATCACCTATAGGTATTATGAATTGGACCACAAATTGCGTGAGGTCTGACTTGTGGTCACAAATACTCAAGAGAAATTTTTTCCTTTCTTCCCTCAGTTTCACTGCTAAGAAAAATTTATTGTTCTTTCCTTGGCACCCTCTTCCCAACCTATGGACAACTTTTTATGCCTCCTTCATTGTATATCTCAGCTGTTTTATTGAGGATATTGCATTTTTTGCCAAGACTTGGTGCAAAGGCTTCTTCTAAGACTCCGTAACTCAGTGGCCGTGTGTTCCCTGTGCTTGTCCTCTATGGGTATTAGGGTCACAGCTTGGAGACGTCAGGGGCTGACAGAGAGGCCCAGAGCTCAGGCATGCTGAAGCGCCCTTACTTCCTTGGATTCCTGATTCTGCGTGTTCGACCTCCAGGGATTGCTATTCCTTTCTATCACCTCAGAGATGCCTTTTAAAAATTAAGTACTTAAACTGGTCGGTAAGTTACACAATAAAACGCTAATGGGTTCCCTGCTGCCATTATGCCAGTGCTCTATGGTTTTAGAGTGTCAGCTGCCCCTGTAGTTGAAGGGAATAAGGGACCATGGCTGTGGTTCTTAAACTATGCGCCAGGCGTCCTGACCTCCAGGAATCCTTCTTTGATTCCATGGATAATATTAGTTTCCATTTTACTGCCATTTTATGCCTTGAACTCTAATTCTTTCAACATGTGCATTCAATTCTTTCTGTAAGATTTCATTTCTAATCCATTTTCCTCTACAAATCCTCTATGTAAAATAAGACAAAATGACAAAGTATATTGTAAAAAAACTGTATATAAATATACATCTCTCTCTCTCTATATATATGTGTGTGTATGTGTGTGTGTGTGTGTGTGTGTGTGTATATATATATATATATATCTATATATCTATATATATATCTTTAACAAATACTTTTTTTCCCTGCATTTTTGGTAGCACTGGTGACCAAGTCCAGAGCCCTACTCCTACTAGGGAAGAGCTCTACCACTGAGCTCTAGCCCCAAGACCTACTTTTTAAACTTTTATGTCATTCTCTACCCTCTGCCTATTACAAGTGGAATAAAACAATGAAACATCCTAATCAGAGTGTCTCAAGCTCTGTGGGTTCAAAGTACCCTTTAATATCTCCTTTGTGGAGTTGGTCTCCCATGCTAGAATAGACACCTATCAGTCCCTCAGTAAGTGGCTAGGTCCTAGTTGGGCGTGGTGGCACATGCCTGTAGTCTCAGGATTAGGGAGGTGGAAGCAGGAGGACTGTCACAAATTTGAGGCCATCGTCAGAACATAGTGAGTTCAAGGCCAGCCTGAACTGCATAACAAGACTGTGTCTAAAACAAAAGTCCTCAGGTTCAAACAACTGAAAAAGTTCTTATGTCCTAGCTACTTAGTAACTGTTCGAAAAAATAACAGCACACATGAATAGGAAATAATGTTTAATCCTTTCTTAAGCAGAATTACTTAAGCATGGAGCCCCTGGGCCTGTCCAGTCCTTCCTACTCCTCCAAACCTTGAAGTCATTTGGAAAACTACATTTCAGGCTCCACCTTGACTATCACTGGGTACTTCCGCGTCAACGGTCAGAAACCCAACTTCAGAAACAGGACCTCACAGAAAGGACTATAGTATGGTTGACCCAGTTTTAAAGTTGTGTGCAGACAGCCCACCCAACCCTACCCTCCAGGGTGTATTTTAATTTTTTCCTTCCTTTCTTCTCAGCCCAAACTCACTCTCCTTAGCTGATTCTTCCTTTTATTCTTCTGCTTTTGTCCCTACCTTTCATAAATGTGAAACATTACCACTGTTAGAAAAAGGAACGAAATAAAAAAAAAAAAAACTCCCGTGAATTCCCACTGAGTATGGGCTCACAGGGCTGTAATCAGGCTTAGGGGAGAGGACAGCAAGTTGGAGAGTAGCCTGAGCAATTTAGTGAGACCCTGTCTCAAAAATAAAAGATTTTAAGTACCCAGATACGAAGCTCAGTGCTAAAGAACTTGTACAGAGGGCATGAGGCCCTAGGTACGACCTCCAGTACCACAACAGTGTGAAATGTAATGGTGAATTTCCTTGCAGCAGTAGCTTCTCTGGTGCGGGGAGGGGAGTACGGGTGCTTCCCTGGACGGTATCTATGGCCACTCCGTGGTGCCTTTCCTTTCTGCTGTTGTGCCCCAGGACATCCTGGTGTAGGAACCATGTCCTTCACCCCTTAGTCCCTTTAACTTTGTTTCCCTCTCCTCTTTGAAAACACCTCTTGAAAAGAGTTGTTCAACAATCACTCTTCTTTTCTGCTGCAACTCCACTGGAGTTGTATTCCAATTGCCAATGAAACCTTCTCACTAACTGTAACAGACCCTCCTCCACACCAGCCGAGCTAAGCTTGGGGTTGTGGCTGGTGCCCGGGACTGTCATCTCATGTTTTCCTTGGAGAGATTTGGCTCCCTTGGCCTTTCTCTCATCTTTGCATGTCCAGAAGAACAGATGGAAAAAATATGAAAATAAGAAGAGTTAAAGGAAAATTCTAGAAGAAAAGCCTTAGAAACATAAAACATACCCAGGAGAATGAATGTATCACTGATGCACTAAAAGGTTAAGTAAATCTAATCAATGGGTAGTTGCCATGCAATGAACTGATTTAATCTTCTTTTAAGGGTCAAGACGGGCGTGGTGGCACATGCCTGTAATCCCAGCACTCGGGAAGCTGAGGCAGGAGGATCCTTGTGACGCTGACTAGCCTGGGCTACAAAGTGAGCTCAAGGCCAGTATGAACTGCACAGCAAGACACTGTCTCAAAAAAAAAAAAAAGAGACAGAGAATAAATGACAATCATTATTTTAAGCCTCTTACTAGCTTGTGAAATTTTGTGCCAAACTAGCCTAGTACCAAGAAAATTCTAGTGAATCACTCACCTGCTACTGCCCTACAGGGCTTAGGTTACCAGTGGACCACAGGAGATGCTTCTACCAGATCTTCCCTATGTCAGGTCACAGTGTGTTACTCTCTAAGCCCAAGGAGAAGTGAAAATCTGTGCTCCTTATGCTGAAACTTGGCTTCAAGTCCAAGTTAGCTTAATCCATTTGCCAATAGTGCAGCAGATCTTTACATGATCACATATGGCAGAGGCATACTGCTTTATTTCAAAATAAAATTGTGAACTTACCTTTTTAAACAAAAATAGCAAAATTCTCCATGAAAAATAATTTACTCTCACACATAAATCCAAACGTTTTCCCCCTCAAAAGGGAAAATAACAAAGTACCACAGACTAAGTGGCTTGAAGGGTAGAATTTTATCTTCTCATCTCTAGCAGCGTTGAACACAAATCAAGGTGTGGCACGCTTAGTTTCTCCTGAGGCTTCTCACTGTGTTGCGTAGGTGGTCTTCTCCCCATCTTCCCAGGGTCTTCCCTCCTCTTCTGATAAGGACACAGACTGGACTGGGCCCCATTTGAATGACTTCATTTTAACCATTCTTGCAAAGACTCTTTCTCCAAAGATGGTCACAATTTGAAATTGCAGGGGTTAGAACATCAACATGTAAATTTTGGGGACACACAACTCAGGTCACATCACCACTCAACATCAGTAAGAAAAGCACCTTGAAACCTTCAGGTTTAGATTTAAACATCTATACAATTATACGTGATTTTTGTTTGTGTGTGTATTGCGAGATTGAATCCAGGGCCTTGCATGTGTTAGGCAAGTGCTCCAGCACAAAGCTACATCCCACCCCTAAAATCAGATCTGCAAACAGCCTTACTAAAGTCTTAAGAGGCTTTAAATTTAGCCAAAGGATGTTAGTTTAAAGGGTAACAGGTGTCAGAGACATTTGCAGCTTTTTCAGCAGTGCCTTGGAGAAAAGAACACTAAAGGTTGGGTACTTGTCAGGGGAAAGACATAAAAATTCTGTTTATTGAAAGTTCCTTTTTTACCTTTTAGTGGTTCAAAGTTACCTTCAATTATTAGTCGCTCAGAGACCTTGATATGAAGAACTTTGTCCTAAATACGTAATAGAATAAATAAGGGAATTCGTCATTTGAAAGTGATGCATCATATAGTAAATAATACACTTGCATTCCGAGGGGTACTGCGGTTGTCTGAGTATGGTTTATCCCCACCCAAATTTATACTGAGACTTAATCTCCAATGTAACAGTGTTTGGCGGTGTTCAGACCTTGAAGAGGGATTCATGCTACTCCAGCAGGAGTGAGTTCTCACTCTCGCGGGACTCGGCTGGTTCCCTGCAGAGCCCGGCACCTCCTCTCCGTCTCTCACACAGGGACTCTTGCCCTTGTGCTAACTTTCCCTGTCTGCTTCCTACCGGGAGGTGAACCACTGTGAGACCTGGAAGAGCTGAGGAGCTGGCGGGTGCCGTGCCTTTGAATTTCCAGAACTGTGAGCTAAATAAACTTTTTTTCAGTACAACATGCTCAGCCTCAGGTGTGTGTGTGCTCACTTAATTATGAGGAGACATTATAGGGACTGTTCTTACACAAGGATGGCTAGGACCTCATGAGATACAATCTTATGGGACCACTGTTCACTACTGACTGAAGGCTGAATGGTGGCACTTTGCTGTGACACAGAGCAAACTGAGACAGGTACGTAGCAGTTTCTGTGTGTTTGGCTATCACTAGTTTGTCCATGAGGCCCTGATCTGCTTTGGATGTTTGGATTATCAAACATGAGCAACTCAGTGATCCCAAGATATAACCCAGGAAGGCCTCAAATGGATGGTCACCTCAATGTCCCCTATAATGATACTCTCAACTTATATATTTATAGAAGACTAAATCTAAGGAAATGACTCTGGGCATTTTATCCTTTCTCCTACAGCAACAACATAATTTTGTTGCATATTTGATGACGTGAAACACACCAATGTTTGTGTGTTCGGCAAAATCTGTAACATTTTATAATAGCAGCATGAAGCTTTATGGTGTGCAAAATAGCACCTTCTCACAAGCAAATTGTAGTAGTGTTTATTTTAAATGCCTGGGGACAAACTGCTTTTTGGGTGGGCAAAAAATTTGGGTCCAAGGTGTTATGTATTACAAGTTTGGAAGGAGAAAGACATGAATCTGCTGCCTTATCACTGGTGACAAATGTTAAACCATATTGAAAGGGAGCTGTAGCTCAATGCAAAGTACTTGCGCAGTGTGGCAAGGCCCTGGGTTCCATCTCTAAAATAAAAAAATACTGACAAAGCTCAAAATGATTTTTCTTGATCTTTTACTAATTATGGTGTTATTTTACCTTTAGCCACTTGAAGAACTACCTCTTTCATAGACAATAAAATACACCAACCCCTGAGCTATACCTCAGTCCTTACTGAGATGGGGGTCCTTTTTTTTTTGATTTTTGAAGCAGGGTCTTGGGACACAGTCCAGAGTGGCCTTAAAGTCGTTGCAATCCTCCTGCCTCAGCCTTTGAAGTACCAAGAGTACAGATGTGTGCCACCACGTCCAACTGAGATGGGTCTAACTTGTTAAGTTGATCCAGTAATCCCTGTAGCTAGATTTGTGCTAATATGGTAGCTACAGGCCTATATTGAACTATGAATCAGCTAAATGAAATAAAGTTAAAAATGATTTTCCTCAGTTACACTAGCCATATTTTGAGTGCACAGTAGCTACATGGTACTAGAGCTACTGCATTGTACAACAGAGATTGAGAACATTTTAATGATCCAGAAAGTTCTATGGTGAACTCTAGATTATTTTTGACTCTGACCTTTTGGCTGAATTAGATCCTATGAGCTACTCTCAGGAATGATTTAGTTCTAGGGCACAGGCCAATGATAATCACGTAAGAGAATGCTGTATCTCTAGGATATGTGCCATAATTTACAATTTGTAATATTTCTAGTGACTTGGAGTAGTCCCGCCCCTTCCCACACCTCTTCAGAGAATGAATGAATGGCCTTCTGCTTCTTGGTGCCGGTCCATCCGATTCAAGCTGGGCCCACGAAGTGCTTTCCTTTTTCCCTTAGGAATTTGGAACTGGGAGGAGAGGCTTTCATTCAGGCCCTCTGGGTATCTAGATACAACCAAGAGTATTAGTCATATCCCATTATGTAAAACAGAGTTGGTGAAATGACCAGAAAAACAAGTGAACAGGTTAAGCAGAGATGAGGCTGCCTGTGTGATCCCAATTTTGTTTCAGGTCTCTCTTGAGTATAATTCCTGACATTCAGCTATATGAGAAAAACCTGTATTTTAATAGTGAGTTCTTTCTGCTTAAGCTAGCTTAATTTGGTACATTGGAATTAGGATCCTAACATAGAACGTACACATATCCATCCACACACGTAACAGAGAGGAGTACTGGCATGTTTGCTACTGGAGGGATGTATATAAACTTTGTATATCGTTTGTGCCCTTGGACTGCAGCTTCTTCTAACCTTTCTGTACTGAGTTCTCGAGTTAGCTCCTTTCACCTCAGTGGTATGCTTGGGCTGAGATCTGCTGCTTTTCCCTTTTGCTGTAATTAAGACACGCTGTCTTTTTGGGTGTGGAAACTGTGAAATCAAACTGTGTAACATGTTAACTGACTTCACTCTTTAGCATGCACTGCATTTTAATTGCTCAGGCCCAGTGACTTCAGTGACCACTAGTCCCATGTGTAATTGAATACCCCCCACCCGCCCAGGTTGCAGCGATGAATTTGTTTCTTGGTGGTACTAAGGCTTGAACCCAGGGCTGCCTGCGGAGCTGCAGCTCTAGCCCATTTTAATTTTTTACTTTGGGACAGAGTCTCGCTCAACTGCTAAGCTGCTAAGGCTGGGTTCACACTTGCCAAACTGTTTCAGCTTCCCAGAGAGCTGGGATTACAGGCATGCAACAGGCTCCGTTCCACAGAGCTGAATTTTGATTGTGAAAATGTTTTGAATACAACCGCGCAGTCCTGAGGTCTTAGCATGCTTGGATGAAGCAATTAGGAAGACCTCCTGCAGGATCAGCTACGAAAACCAGCATGAACAACGAATACCCTACCAGCTGAGAGCAGTCATACAAACGTCCCGGGTAGGAGAACATTATCTGTTACAAAGTAAAAGCGAGGAGGCCAGTGTGCAAGGGTGACAGGAGCAAGGAGCAAGCCCTCCCAGCTGCAAAAGTTAAAAGGTTACATAGTATCTGAAGGGTAGCAGGAGGCGTTAAAAGGTTTTATTTAAGCAAGGGGAGTGGCCTGTTCTGATGTTTTTAAAAAAGAACCCTAGCTACTGTCTGGAGAGTGAATTGCAGGAAGATAAACAAGGGAATAGTTAAGAGGTCACCATGGATGTTGGCAGGAGATAATCATAGCTAGACCAATGAAGAAAGCGGACAAAGGAGGACGACTTTGTGTGTGTTGGCGTATGAAATTTAGAGGATTTAAAAATGTCAGCTTTTACTGATGGGGTCCTCTACATTTTAAGGACCCAGCCCCACAGTAAAGCTATCAATGAAGGGGACCTAAAGACCCTAAAATGCCAGACAGGGCCTCATTTTCTGTGTTACATAGCTCTGGGCTTAGCTATCACGAGCTGCTTTGATTTCCGCTCCTCGTCCTGGGTAAATATTTTGTCGTGTTCCCTCTCTTACAAGTGAATTTTGGAGGACTAATGGTTGAAAAACGACTTTCAACAAAAGGACAGCTGTGTTTGGGGGATTCAATGACACTTGTACACCTTAAACTTCAAATAGATGTTAGTCCTAGAACTGGCCCTGGTTATTTCACATTGCAGCAAAAGAAGACATTTTGTTAGCAACCTGTCCTATTTCATGTAAAAAGCCCTCTATTCACCTTGTTACTCCAGAGACGGGACAAACTCCTCTAGAACTCTCTTCCCTTGACGATGGGTCCCCTCACCCGCCGAGGGCGCACGCCCAGGGCCCCTTCCAGCCCGCACACATTGTCTGGGCCACCCCGACCCGGCGGCCACGCAACGCGCATTTACTGCACGCATCCGCCGCGCGCCAGCTTCCCTCCCCGACCTGCAGCTTTTGTTTCTGGGCCTCCTCTTTGGACTCGCCCTGATTAGAGGAGGCCTGGGAACTTCCTTGGGCGGTTAACCTGTAGGCCTCTGTCCACTAAAGTTCGGAAAAGAAACTAAGCGCAATCGCTCGCGCAGAAGCCAATCCATTAGGAAACAACAGAAATAAACACACTGCTGTTTCCTTAATGGGCCGCTTCCCGATGACATTTAGGTTTTTCTTAGAGCTATGCTAGAGAAAGGCCTCCCACCGGGGACGATCCGTCCGCTGCACCCCACCCCCACCCCCACCCCCCGTAGCACTCGATCCCGCGTACGGGGGCGCGGGGCAGGGGTCGCGAGCCGAGCCAAGCCGGCCTCCCAGCAGCGACGCTCTGGCCGGCACTCGCTCGATGGTTCTCGCCCGGGTGCGGGGTCTGCACGGTCCAGTCGCCAGGGGGCGCGCTGGCTGGCGCCGCCGACTCCGAGGTGCGCGGTCCGACCGTGTCCGCCATATTGGATGCCGCAGCCGCCGCTGCCAGCGCTTCCTCTGTCTTCGCGGTGCGCTGCTGGTTCCTGTGGCCCAAGCGGCGGGGAGGTGAAACAGGAGCCTGTGGGAAGAAAAGGAAGAAGGGGGTGGGGAGTATAGGGGACGGGGCCTGAGGGTGGAGGACCGAGATCGAGCGGGGCGGAGAAGAGAAGGCGCCGCGCCAGCCCCTCCCCCGCCCGCCGCCGACCCGCCCCAGCGGGCTCTGTCCCCAGACCGGCGCTTCGCCCGCCCTGCAAGCATGCCCGGGCCTCACCGCCCCTGAGTGCCCTCGCCCGCCAGTGCCTCCCTTCCGCGTCGCAGCGGCCGCTCTCCCGCGGGCCCGCGTCTCGCGATCTCCACGCCGTACAGCTGCCGCCGCCTCTTCCGCCGCCGGGCTCGGGCCTCCGCGCAGACAACATGGAGGCCGTGAAAACCTTCAACAGCGAGGTTGGTACCGAGGCCTAGCTCCCTCCCATACCGCACCGCCCGGCTCGGGCCCGCGCCCCCTCCCCGGGACGAGGCGGACGCGCCGGGGGTGGGTGCGGGCTTCCCAGGGTGGGGCGGCGGCGGCGGCGGCGGCGGCGGCCTAGACGTGCCGTGGGGGAGGGGAGTTTGCTCCGCGCCCCTCCCCCGGGGCCGGAGGGCGGGGGAGGCCCGCGGGGCGGAGGGAGGTTCCGCGGCTCGGCGCCCTATGGACGGCCGCGGGTCGGAGTTGGGGAGCGCTTGGGCCCTCCCCCGAGGATCGGCGAGTCTCGTGGGTCAGTTCCTCCCAGGCCTGGCCCGCCCACCTCCTTCCTGAGCCTGGGGGTTTAACGGTCCGGGGTCTGACTCCCTAAGCAGGCCTTCTCTGGTTCTCGTAGGGGCATCCTCTGGTGGGGACCTTAGAGGCGGTGGGCGGCGAGCTACGGGGGGATCTGTGGTCACATCACATGCAGTGTTTATAACTGCGATGCTGTTGACTGGGTAATTTGTCAGCTAGGGATTTAGACTAATTGGATGGTTGGTAGGGAAGCAAGGTTATTCTGCGATTTTTTATTTTATTCGTTTGTCTTATTTATCACGACATAGCACAAATGCAGTGGTAGGGAGCGATCAGTGCATTCAGGAACGATGCTGGGGAAGTCGTTTCCCACGGGCTCCTTCACGTGTCAAATGTAACACGAGATTTTAATTTTTAAAAGGTATCTGATTTTGATTGTTACTTGATCAGTAAGATCGGAAGGAAAGCAAATCTTTAAAATGCATTGCATCTCTAAGTGATGATTTCACTGAACTTTAATGCAAACCTTAAACACAAGTACACAAACACAAGCAGCATTATTATCTCTCATCTGTATGCCTTAGAAATACCTAAATATGATAGTAGCCAAAGTAGGGAAGTTTTTAATGAACTTTTGGAAGTGCTGATACTTAATGCAATAGTATAACTTAATATTTTACATTGAACTCTTGGATACCAGACTAATGGCTCGGATAACCCAAATAAGGACAGTACTTTTAAACTTTATCCTTGTGTTTTTCCCTTTAAGGATGAAGAAGTTTAGCGAAGGGGCTAAAAGTTAGATAACTTGTGAATTGCTCTCACCATTTTAGACTAGTGGCAACACATGAACTTCTTTGTGAAGCATTCTGTTTTTTAGTAGTAGAATTTTTTAAAACACCCTTTTCATAAAATACAGCAATAGATTTGGGAATCCTTAGCAATTTATAGCTGATAATTTAGGGCAATTATTTCCGCCTGTAAAATTTGGTTTCCTACCCAATACTGTATAGAATTTAGAATATAGAGTGAAATCCATGCTACTACTTGTTCAACTTGCTGTGAACAGTTTTACAGTTGTTCAGCGTGGGCCAGGAATTGTAGCTTTTTAATTTGCTACATGCGGTGGTGCAGTACTGATGTTAAGGCTTTAAATGATTTCCAAAGCAGTTACTTGATTTAACCTTTTGTGTCTCTTTGTTTAGGAGAATCCTAACGTGTCCCTCCCTTCTTCAGCCCCCATCAAGTTTTAGCAGGAGCCCTCAAGTGGTTAGTGCACTTGGTTGGTCACAACGGTGCACAGTGGAGAATAAATGTCCTTGTTTTTCACGTCTGTGCTGGTTAGGGGTAAAGGGCTTAACTGAGCCTGGCGGGGTGTGCCACCGCCTCTTATCTAATCTTCCCGGGAATTTGAGATTTCTTCTAGGACCATTTTCGGTATATAGTACTGCTCTTTCTCCCTTATGAGTTTGAAGAGCTAAAAAGTCTTCATCCTTTCTTACTGATACTCTTTTAACTTCATCATTCTTTAACTGAGGTTAGCCTAAAATAGCAGTATTGAGTCAGAGTTGAGGAAGGAAAAAATGCATTTGAAAAAGTCAGAAAGATGCTTTTAAACAAAAACAAGTTATATAACCTCGTTAGAATCTTTTATTATAACATTATTTCTCGAATCCTGTTGATACGGTAAATGTGATACTGAAAATAGGCATATACTGGTAGTTCAGAAACTCCATTAAGTCGTGTGTTTTAAAGCACAAAAATGAAAACTGAATTATAGAATTAGGAGAAAACAGTATTTTAGAATGCTTACTTCAGTGAATTTGGCTTTTAAAGGCATTTATCCTTGGCCTCAGTTCTGTACAACTTGCTAAATTAAGGTGTCTTTAGAACACTTACAAAGCATTGAAGAGTACCTCTTAAAAATTATTGTTTGTCCATGAGATATTTTTATTCTTTAAAATGTGAAATGCTTAGTTTTTATGACTTTCTAATTTTAGGTTTTCCAAGGCAGAACTACTCTACTCCCTTTTTTTAATTTAGCAGAACACTGACTTGAAAATATGCACATGCCAAAAGATTTTTAAGCTAATAGTTTTTTATAAATTTGCAAAATTAATTTTCATTCTGTGAAAGCCCCTGACCTTCTACAGGATATAAATGAATCATTGTTAACAATATCTTTCCCCTTCCATCATGATTTCTCAAAGGTGTTCTCTGGCCTCTCATTCTTGTGTTAAAAATTATGTCAGGTTGTGCAGGAATGGTATGGTATAAGGTCCACTCTCTGACTAGATTGAATAGGATATAGGCTCAAGAATGGATTTTTTTTTAACCCCTCCCCTCCCATTCCCTGCAAGAGACTTACTGAACCACATCCCCTGTTTTTTTTCTTTACATTTTGAGGCAGAGTTTTGGTAAATTGCTCACGCCAGGCTTAAACTTGTTCTCCTGCCTTAGCCTCCCAGAGTTCTGGGATTTACAGGCACATGTGCCACCATGTCAGGTTTCAAGAGTTGATTTTTTGACTGCCCACCTTAATAATTTCATATGGAAGCTGATTTCCGTTCAAGCATCATCCTTATGATGAAAGTGTTAATCACATGACCATCATTGTTTTCTGAAATGGTGGAAAGTTCATCCAGATTGGAAGATGAGCAGTTAACCATAGGAGAATGGTGATCACTGTACAAGGTGTTGTAGTTATTGCTGCTCCAATATGGTAGGGCAGTAGTGTAATGATTTAGAGTTCTCACCTAGTGAAAATGATCTCAGACTGGACTGCTTCAATATGTTACCCCTTATCATGCAGTCAGTTGCTGGAATGCAGTGAATTCTGTACTTAAGGATGACCAACTATAGGGATGTCGTTCTGTAGGGTCCCTTCCCCCCACTCAACCTTGCCTCTTTTTCATGAACAAGGAGGAGAGGGGTGGAGATACATACCTTTGAACAATTTCTACTTATTTGGAGAAGGTATTTTAAAACATAGAAACTCTTATTAAAGTAATACTGTATATGAAAAATGTAAGAGCCTGTTAGCGGTAGTTATGCTTAGAGTAACAAGATGACTCTCATTTGTGTGTTGGATTCTTTTTTAGTTTTTTAAGGACTAAAAAAATGTAGTGCCAGTACTGTTATCACACTTTAAAAAATTAATAAATCTTCCAACATAACCAAATGCCAATTGGTGATCAGTTTTTTAAGGTTCTTGTACAGTTAGTTGGATCTAGTTTTTCCCCTCATGACCCATTTCTTTTGCTGCTCTGAATAGACTGAGTAGGAAGATGTAGGACCAGATCTGTAGGTTTGAGATGTGTCAGAAAAATTAATTTTTGGATTTACTGTCATTCATAAATTTTGAAAGGATTCTGTTAGTGCTTATCATTTGTAGCTTTTGGTGTTTGTCTTTGGAATCCTTGGTTAGTCACAGTGTTTGAAACTGTTCTAGGAAACACAAACTCGCCAGACTCTTTAACAGCCAGTAAATTTTGCTGTCTCTAAAGCAAAAATCCCATTTCTATTTTACTTCATTTCAAATTTTGTATCCACAATGGACATTTTGTCAAATTACAGGACTTTTTATAACTTTCCCACTAAAATTTAGTGGTAGTTATGGATTAGTAAAGTGGAAAGTAGAGGGGATAATAAAAGCATAAACTTCAGTTTATGCATTTTCCCTTTGTGGTTTAGAAAAGGGAATTCATGTGAAATAGCTTTGATTTGATTTTTGTAATCCAAGAAATTTTTTTCCTTCCTGTTTTTATTTTTTAGTGGGAGTTCTGCTTCCATCAGGCTATATTTTTTGTTTCTCTCTCACTGAAAATTCTTTAAAGGTACAGCATACTTTGTGTTGTGAAGGAAGAAAGCCTTGACTAACCCCTCCTGGCCTCAGGGGTTAGGTCAGGGTTTATTAATCTTGGCGCTATTGGTATTTTAGGCTGGGTAATTATTTGCTCTGTAGAGTGGTTTTGCACATTGTAGGATGTTTAGCAGTCTCCTTGGCTTATACCCCCTGGATAACACTAGCACTTTCCCCATTTGTGACAACCACAAATGTTCGGAGGTGTCACCAAATGCCCTTTGGAGAGCAAAGTGATCTTGGTTGAGAATCACTGATTTGGGTCCCATGTTTAATCCTAACCTTAATCTTAGTTGTACATTTCCTTTTGGTGATTACTGTAATTTTAAGTCTGTAGTAATGCTTACTTTCAGACTATAAACTATAGGAACATGAAACATGTATCTTTCTTGCTTAATGTCTTTGGTGCTTAGTATATATGTCAAGTAAATAAATTTGAATAAATAGTGTACTATTGAGCTGAATGACCTTGGCCAAGGTGGTTACCATTTCTGGACATTTAGCTTTAAAATATATAACTAATTTGATTTCATGTTTAGGTTCCATGTTAGTAGGAAGATTGTTTGACTAATTCAATACAAAGTTAATTTTTTGAGGACTTAATATGCCCAAGCATTACTTTAAAGGTTATTTTTATGGCATTGTAGGAGTATAGGTGGAAAATTTTAAATCGGAACTCTGATCTGTGTATAATTTTCAGGTAACTATGGGGTGGAGAGGAGAGGTGAGGATGTCTCTATTAAAGGTTCCAGTTAGGTTAAATCTATCCAGAGTTTTATGTTCTATTTTCAAATCCATTTTTACTTTCTTGTTTTAAAATGAACATAGTAAAAGGTTTTTTTCTTACCCACATTAAAATTTAGGATAAGGATAATTGAGATTGGCATGATTTTAGAACTCTGCAGTGTTACAGTCCTAATCATTCAAGATTAAATATAAAACTTTTTTGGCAAGATTTAAATCCACATCATACGTAATATTCAGTTATTTTATTCTAGATTAGCATTGAATTTGCTTCTTTTTTATTTTTATTTTTATTTATTTATTTATTTTTTTTCCGGGACCGGGGATCGAACTCAGGGCCCTAGTGCTCAGCGGCAAGCACTTAGCCCACTGAGCTGTACCTCCAGCCCTAAATTTGCTTCTTTTTTAGAAGGGTATAGGTAGCTTAGAATTGGTAATAATATTACCACTTATGTATGCAATCTCAGATACCGCTTTCTATGGCCAATTTTGATGATATTGGACAGCTTCTAATGTGCAATGATAGGAGAATGTAATCAATCTTGAACAAGGGTTGAGCTCCTGAACTCTTAAGTGAGCTCATTTTATCTGGTTTTGTTTTCTCAACATCTTTCTCTACTCCTTTCTCTCAGGATTGTGCCTCTACTCCTGCTTGTACAGACTGCTTTTCCAGCAGCATGGACACAAGAAGCATAGTAAGATGATTATAACCCGCATAAGGCAGGCCCTTTGAAAAAAATGTTAGGTTTAACTTGGTAGTGAAATGATGTGTTGATTATATGAGTAATACTTGGGAAACAGAATACAGTTTATCAGAACGTACAAGTAATCTTAAAGAGAGCATGCAGGGCATATGTTGAATTTCTGAGGAATTTTGGAATTTCTTCCCCAAAAAAGTGGGGAGTTGTTAGGCTTAAGAGTGAGCATAAGTCACATGAGACAATTATGAGTATTAGGTTATTGTTTTTTACAAAACTTGTTCTTAAAGTAATTGTACAATGTACATTCTGCTCCACATTTCATTGTTTTTTTTAAACAAAAGAAATGCAACATTTAATATAAGAAATTAAAGACCTCTTAATGTGATATTTGGAAGTAAAATCCATTTTATCTTTTGAGGAAGTTTTTAAATTATAAGATGGCAAATTATTGACAGGTTATAGGAACAAAGAACCAAAGACTAAATCAAATTTTAGATACTCTAATTACAGAGGAGCAGATTGTGGTAGAGAGGCTTTAGTTATGGGAAGTAAATGCTGACAAGAAATGTTTCTGTAGCCTATGATTTCTTATATGAATTAATTTTATCTCAGCTTTGATGGCGAACAATGCATCTATTCTGATTTTGGTTTTCATTTATCTTTATAATTCTGTTTTAAGAGAATTTGTAATAAAACCGTATTTTAAACTTAGGAAAGAATATGTAGATGTATTATAGAACCTACTATAGATTAAGAAATACCTCAGAAACTTTGACATTACCTCTTTCAGTAAGAATGAAGAATAGATTATTGATGTTTTCTAAAGACAGTTACGAGTATTACATTAATGTTTTTACAAAATTGGTTTTTAAAATGATTCTGCAATTTCATGTTTCTTTTCTTTCTGGTATGGTGATTAAATTTGGCCTCGCAGTTGGCTAACTAAGTAAGCATGTCTTTGAGCCATGTCCCCACCCAACTTCATTCATTTTATTTAGGTTGACTCAAAAGAACTAGGATTTCATTCTTTCATTCAATTATTTGCTTAAAGTTTTGCAAATGCTTATTATTTTCAGGCATTTTTCTATCTTTGCAATACAAACTAGAAAAGCAAAAACATTACTACCTTGAAACGTGTTTTGTGATCCTTTTACCTCATCAGCAGTGTGTCTGGTGAGCTTACTGCAGAGCTGGTGAGGCAGGGCTGCCGGCATACTGACTTCAGGGTTGCTTGTTTAGTAGCGACTGGGTTGGTGGGAGCACTTTCACCTGACCATTCTTAGGATTTTGTTTTATAGAGCTAGATCATGCATCTACTACTTAAAATAGAGAAGTGAGTAGGTAGGTATATTTAAACAAGGGTCTGCTCCATAATGGGAAAATAAGATTGGCATTCTTACATTTTATTCTGTACCAAATATTGTCACTTAAAAAAATCCATTTGTTATTTTAAATCTTTACTATTTCTTAAACACAGCTTTAAGGATTTTTTTTTTAATCAGCAAGGTAATAGTCTCCTTAATGTACTTCTTTTAAGTGTTGACTACTTAAAAAAGTAAATGTTTTAATTTTTAAAACAAACTTTTTCCTGATTTAAGTACATTAAAAAAAAGGGTATCTACTTATTTTCTGAATTTGATGTGATTTCTTAGGGTTTATTTTGGTCCCTTAAGAGTGAAAGACAAAACAGTTTGAGTCTTAATACTTTAATGGGTAGAACTTGGGAAATAACTTACATATCTGTAATAGAGATAGGTGGTCACAATATCTCACAAGTTGATCAGATTGTATTTCATGGCTTTCTTTAATTTACTAATGTTTGTAATACTATAAAATTTTATGAAAAAATTGCTATGTTTGAATTGGTCAAAATGCTTGAAACATGAGTAAAAATCCTCTCGAGTAAAAGGTTGTTTTGGTTTTGGGGATTGAATCCAGCACCTTGGATATGGCATGCTTACCTCTGCCACTGAGCCATGGGATAAATGGATTTTTTCTTCATCTTTTCTTTCTCTTAGATGAGTCTTAAATAAGTAACGTTTTTTAAAAAAACTGAAACATCTGATACCACAGATGTCTATTTTATTTAACACCTGTTTATTTTGAAGTGTTTATTTTACCACATTTGTTTTAAAGGAATGACTATAGCTGGGTGTGGTGATGCACACCTATAATCCCAGCACTTTAGAGACTGGGGCAGAGGATTGCTGTGAGTTAAGAGGATTGCCATGAGTTTGAGGCCAGCCTGAACTGCGTACCAGACCTATCTCAACAAATAGAAAGAAAGAAGGGATGGACGGATGCACAGACTATAGTACAGCTGTCCCTGGAGAGTTGTTCTAGGACAACACCTTCCCTTCACTTGTAGATACTCAAGTTTCTTATATAAAATGCCATGATATTGTCACACATACTTCCATGTACTTCAAATCATTTTTAAAATTACTTATGATACCTAGCATACCATGTCAGTAGGTGGCATTCTGTACTATTTAAGGAATAGTAACAAGAAAGTATATGTTCAATACAAACACAATTTTTTTCCTGAATATTTTTGGTTGGTTGAATTCATGGATGCAGAACCCACAGATAAGGAGGACTATCTGTGCAGTGTTTGATACAGTATTTCCTCTTTTCCCCACATCAACATATTCCATTGAATCTTTAGGATAACTTTGTAAGAAAGGTTGGATAGGTGTTTTCATGCTTCAAAAAACAAGGAAACTAAGATCCACCATTGTGATTTTACCAAGGCAGTGCATTTTTGTAGGTATTAGAACAGGGACTCCCAAGACCCAGTGTCAATTTCTGGTGCAGATCTTTTTCTTACTCTTGTGGGTAAAGGAGAGCTATCACTTAATTTTTCTTATTCTTTTTACTTTAGTCATGTTCAAATATAAATTAAATATATTTTCCTTTTTCAAACTTTATAATGTCACAAAGTACAAAAGAAAGATTTTTTGTATTTTATGCAGATTTCTCTACCTTGTGTTAACAGTATTTGCTTTCTCATTCTTTCTCCACATACACATGAACACAGATAATCTTTTTTTTCTGAATGTCTTGAGATCATTTCAGCTTATGGTGCACTTCTAAATAGCTGTGTAGATTTTCTTTAAAAAATATATTCTTTTATTTAACCATAGTGATAAAAATTGAGAAATTAACATTGATATTATTATGTAGTGGAAGATCTTTTTCAAATGTAATTGATTGTATTTTTTTTTTTTTTTTTTGAAAGGTCTGACTGTGTAGCCCAGGGTAGCCTCCAACCCAAGCAGTCCTGTCTTAATCTCACAAGTACTGGGATTACAGGCATTCACCACCATCCTCAGCTCCTAACAAATCTTGTATCACACTTTGACATTCACTTGTCCTCTTTAGCATGGAACAGTTTGTTACTCTTTTCTTTAATAACTTTCTAGGTAATAGCTGATGAGAGCAGGCCAGTTTTTAGAATTCCTTCGGTACTAATTTGAATGCTGTTTCTTCTTAGATCATGCATTTTTGGCAGGAATACCCTAAAACCTATGAGAGGTCCTTCTCACTGTACTATATCAGGAAACATAATGTCCATTTAGCCCATGAGTAGGGATGTTAACTTTGATCTGTTATGAACTCTTGGATTCTTTTTCGTTAATTTTTTTAGGTAGTTCTGTTCTCAGTTTTGACCAGTCTGAGCTCCTTTAAATTGACTCCTTTGTCCTTTTGATGAAGGCTGATTTTTTAAAAATATGCTCTTATTTTCTTGTCTAGTAAGATATTCCCACCTAGCCCTGATTATTTCTCCGAGAAGTCTAGTTTCTTATCAATAGAAACTTATCAACAGAAATTTTTAGGAATTTTATACACATAAATATTTATCTTTGTTTTATATCTGTCTAAAAAGCCATGCGCTCATCATTGGGTACTGTTCCAATTCCAGCTCAGCAACATAGGGTGCGTTCTGGCCCTGCCGTTGCCCCAGTCTGGAACTCCTCTCTCTATAACAAGAGGCCTTTCTTCTATTATCTGTGCTATATTTCCTTATTATTTGCTCAGTTCTATAAAGAAAGTAGCTCCAAATTGCTAAAGTTTATGTCTAAAAACAAACCCATACTAGAATCTAACGTTTTTATAATTTTTTTTCTGTTTACCCTGAGGTATATACTTAAAACGCTGTGTATAAATGTGTTTTTTTTTCCCTTTTAGGTGGTTGTGCTATTCATTTGAAATACTAGGTTTAGCTTTTTTCTGTTTGTGTTGCATTTTGATACTTTTTTCTTTCATCCATGTGTGTTTGTGAGAGTTACTAGAGATACAGGAACTCTCACTTTTGTTTACTTTTTTCTAGCTTGAATATCATAGTCATTTATGCTTTAATAAAAAACAGTTGAGTATTCTTCAAATCAGCTAAGATTTCAAAATTCAGAGGATTACATGTGGAGAGGACTTAGGTGAAGGATAGGGTTTGGTGTAGATTCTATTGCTAGATGAGAGAGAGAGGAAAGAGAATATTCATTCCCTTGGGAATGAAATCTTCACTACAGAGGCTGCAAACTTTTTTATATATAGTAATGTTTGGGCTAACAAAACTTATTTATTTGGCTTAGGTGACTAGGTCAATGTAATGATTTATGATACCTGTCACCAACATAGGCAGTTTAGTGAGTGAGCAAGCAGCTTGAGTAGATACAGTGTTGGACATTAGGGTGAATGGGAGATCATTTTTCCGCTATCAAGAATAAAAGAAAGATACTTGCTAGCATGATTAAAATCACCTGAATTTCAACCCACCAAAGATCGTATTGTTACTGTTTTGTTGAATATAAGTTTTGCACATCTTTAGTATTTGCTGTCTGGAACATCAAGGTGATACGTGGATCAGGCATCTAGAGAGAAAAGGTGAGAAATGAAGCTTTAAAGAGGCACAATTGAAATAGGCTTAGAGCAAACTTCTGTAGAATTTCCTTCAGTTGGGTGGGTGGTTAGGCGGGTTCGGTCCTCCCCTCTGCTCCTCTCATTGATCTTTGCATTCTCTCAAACTGAGTTTGCGAGTATAAAGATATCTAAAAGTGACTTCATGAGACATGCTTGTTTTTTAAATTCTACTTACACAACCAGGTCTTATGTATGATTAAATCTTTAGTAAATTGAATGGTCTGTGAAGAAAATTAAGGAATTAATTTTATTTAATGAGAACTTATTAGCATTTAGCACTTGCTTTCTTAGTCATATAACTCTATCTTAACTATGTAGTAACCAACTTATTGTCAACATGAAATTGAGTTTAACATTAGATGTAAAGCTCCTGTTTTTTTGAAAAATTGCAACTATACTGTTTTGGGAAATTTGTTATGAAGAAACTTTATAAATGATTCTCTTGTTGACATGTTGGCCATTTCAGTATTAGTATTTTGTACTAATTAAAAAAGAATGTAACATTCATATCATACAATTTTGATGTTGACAATGGATGGGAAAGAGCAGAAATTAACGAAAGGTGGATTTTTTTGAATCATAGGGAAAATTTAAGCTGTAGAAGCTATTTTCCTGTATATGTAATGTGTATGCATTTGTTATGTTTGTTTTCAGTTACAGGGAATAATTTTTATTCTCTTTGATTTTAGAATATGGCAGCTAAAACCCATCCATCAGTCATGTTACTCATCTATAGCTACAGACATTACCAGAATTTATGGTTTTGTAATTGGGTTCCTTGTTAACTTCCATGCTTAAACTTAGTTTCTAAAACTTAAAAGTTTTAGATCGGGAAGGCTTATGTCATTTTGTAGACCCATTTTGCAGATGAGTAATCAGGACTCAGAGGGGATGAAACTTGTTCAGAGTCACAGGTGCTAGAGATACATAATGGCCAAATTAGAATATATCCTTTGTGCCTCAGTTCCCTGTTTTTTTCATTTTTTTAGTGTGGATTTTTCAAACTGTGATTTTGGTAGTGTTTATATTGGAGGAGGAGTGGAAATTGCTGATTCTTAGTAGATGATTACATCATTTCATGGTAACTCTGGGGCAGAATAAGTAGAAGTGTGCTGTTTCATTTCATCTAGTTACAGTGTTGGCCAAAGGAGGACACACACCACCTTTCAAGTTGCCATCTTTCCTAAGGTGTCCTTAGCAGCAGGCAAGAACAGCTCCTCACCAGAACTAAAATGTGCACATAAAATAAGGTGCCATAGAAAAAAATATGCCTTCCTTGGCAGGGAAATGTGCACGGTAATACCTATTTAATAATTGTCTTGGTAACTGTTCTCTTGTTGCTGAGACAAAATACCCAACATCCAAAATGAAGGAAGGAAAGGTTTATTTAGCTTACAGTTTGTGGAGGTTTCAGTCCATACTTGGCTGCTTCAGAGGCAGAGTGGCACACAGCAGAGGGCAAACTTCATGGCAGCAGAGCACAGCAAAAGCAACCAGCAAAAGGGAGGAATGGCTGCAAGCAGCCTCTTTCCTTCCCTTACATTGTAAACAGGCTACCCCCACCCAGGGGGGCATGTAGCTCTCACACAGTGTGCATGTCCTCTTCCACAGGCTCAGGATGTATACAAAGTAAGCACCCCAGCTCCCTTCTGAGTTACATAGTTAACCTTTTGAACTTCCCAAATTAACACAATAAACAACATCCCAGAAAGGTAAGGGCATGTCCTTTTTACCAAGATTTACAACTGCTGAGTTACTTAGCCAAACCTCTAGACTCCCTAAGTTGACACAATGTATCAACTGTAACAGTAATTTTCCAGCAACTCACCCTCTACAGAACACTGAAAGCCTTTGAGCCTGAGTACAAGGGTCTTGTAGGAGAGGAGTGCAGTTATACTTATCACTGTGTACCTTTGGCATATTTCTAGTTTTGTAATAATGGTGACCTCTTTGTATCTACAGTACTTGCTTGAGATTTTTACAAACTACAGTTATACTTTGGTTTGGAATTTGGCACATGATGTGTTTTGTGATGCAAGTTTTCTCCCAGTACTCATCATTTGCTTGATACTTGATGTGTAATCTAGTATCAGAGTTTATTACCTTCAGACTCACTATTTGGCAATCATTGATTTTGGTACTCATCATGCCTCCTGGAACCAGTGAATAATGAGTACCAGGGTACCACTGTGCTGTTGAAAATGCACTCAGTCTTCTAAAGCAGCAGTCCCCAACCTTTTTGATACCAGGGACAGTTTTGTGGAAGAGAATTTTTCCATGGATGGTGATGGTTCATGCGCATTAGGTTTATTGTGCACTTTATTTCCACTATTATTCCATTAATATATAATGAAGTAATTACACAAGTCATCATAATACAGAATCAGTAGGAGCCCTGAGTTTGTTTTCTTACAGCTAGATGGTCCTGCCTGGGTGGTGGGAAATAGTGACATTCAAAGTTGTTGATTATGTCCAGGCTACTCCATTATCTTGTCTTGGTTGCTGTCAATGTGAAAGACTTGGTTTCACAGAGATAGGATGTTGGAAGTGGAGGCAAACTTTTCAAGTGCTGTAGTGCCTATCTTATGCTATTCCACCTTTATTTTAATCCACAGTGTATGGGGATTTGAATTCATTGAACAGAGACTTGTGGAGCAGTTCTTGTATCTCAAAAACTGGCCAGTGATCTACCTTTTGAAAGCTATCTCATTTGAGTGTATAGGAGAACATGTGTATACTGTGTCCCTCTCTTGAAAGAATTGGACAGACCTTACTTTACTGTGGTTTGTAATTTTCAACTACATCCTGCAGAAATGTTCAGGTAACATTTTTGGGCTACCTAGCATTTTGTTTATAAATGACATGCTGCGTAGACTCACATTCACAAATGATCTGACTCAAGTAGTGAAACCAGAAAGCCGTCCACTCATGGCATCTACTGTGTCCATGCATATACCAATTTAAAATGACCAATTCTGTTTTCTTGCTATATAATCATTCAAAAATTTGAGTAGTTCTGTAGCTGTGGTGTTAGATGACAACAGAAGCGCACATACTGTACCATGTCTTCAGGCACACTCTCCTGAAAAACATGGCACAAAAACAAGCATGGTTGCCTTGTCAGTATCAGTGCACTTGCTAGCCTGTTTTTTTTGCGTGTCAGGACTCATTAGTCCTCTTAACAATTGTGCCTCAGTATCCTCTACTATTTCAACATTTCGTCTAGTTATGTTGCCGCCTTTCCTAAGGTGTCCTTAGCAGCAGGCAAGAACAGCTCCTCACCAGAACTAGAGAACTTCTTAGCTTTAGCAATGTGATTAGCTACTAAGAATGATGCTCTCAGTGTAGACACATTCGGTGAAATGGTAGCCTTCAGTCATTGCTCCTGTTTTTTGCGTTCACATATTTTTCTTTTGGAAGATTCGAAAGGCTTACCTTTTAGTGCAGGATATTGTACGTGGTCTCCATGTGGCAGAGCAGTTTTGAAGATTTCATGGCGTCCTTGGATAGTGGTTGCCACATATTTTACACAGCCAGCTTTAAGTGGGGCTCTTAGTATTGTCTTGTAATGCAGGGTCCCCCCACCCCTGAAAGTCTTAGAGGTTTCTACAAGTCCCATCCATTGAGTCTTCTTTTTCAAAGAAGCTCTCCAGCGATTTTTTAAAAACTCATTTTGGCTAAGGTTGTGGGCTTTCCAAAACACTGAGACAAGTGTGCAGTGAGGGAAAGATGTGCAGATGGAAGTGATAAATACGATAATGGGCAGGCCATACATGGTTCTGACTTACAAGTTTGCCACCAGATTCAGCTGTGCAAACGAAGTACATCAGTTCACTTTGAACTATACAGTAAAGCCTGCCAGCAGATGCAACTTAGTTGTCATTTATTGATAGGCTTTGATAAGTGCGAGCAGTTGACTTCTGATTTCTGTGCAGTCAAATAATCAGAAGATGCAGCTGCTGCTCTGCACTAACATCCCTGCCTGAACTCCATCTCAGATCATCTGGTATTAGAGTTCCATAAGGAGCCCTCAACCTGGATCCCTCGGTACTTGGGTACCAACCATGGTACAGTTCCCAGTAGGTTTGAGGTCCTGTTAAAATTTAATACACCTGCCGATCTGACAGGAATCAGAGCTCAGGCAGTAATACAAGCTGTAGGCGGCTGTAAATACAAATGAAGCTTGACTTGCTTGCTTTTCACCTTCTACCTTGTGGCCTCGTTGTTGATAGGTGACAGACTCGTCTCAGTCCCATGATCTGGGGGGATGGAGACCCTTGTTTTAAAGCATGAAAAATGTACAAAATTAATAGGGTTACTGTCAAAGAAAGATGTGAAGATAACTAACCACAGGGAAGAGGATGGTGGTCTTACCATTTAGAAAGTAGTATTTCACAAGATGTCTTTTAGAACCTTAAATATTAATCCTCTGAATAAGTCTTTCAGTTTTTTTCTTAGCTTCAGTTTATTCATTAAAAAGTTTAGGTAATAGCACTGTCTGTGACTACCTCTTAGAGTTGATTTGAGTATTTAAAAACAATAATTTTGTAAAATATTTGGAGCACTAAAGGGTACTTTAGTGTTTTTAGTTTTCTGTAAGAAATGTTTCTGTAGGAACGTTGTGTTTAAAAAATAACTGCAAAAAAAAAAAACCCAAAAAATAGCTGCAACTTGGGAACGTGTTGTGGGTGTGGTTGTTACCATGATAAATATCTTCATAGTATAGCATGCTTTAATAGTGGGTAAAAATTACCGAAATTGAGTTTAAAAGTATGTGCTAGACTGTATTCTGCATATTTTCCAAAGTTGGAAAAATAGTTGAACAAGATAGTCACAAAATACAATCTCTTCTATATGTTAGACTACTGATATTAGCCATAATTAACAAGAGTTTCTTATTTAGGGAGTTTAATTTTATTTTTATTTTTTTTGAGACAAGGTCTCGCTATGCAGTTCAGGCTGGCCTTGAGCTCACTTTGTATCCCAGGCTGGTTTCGAACTCGCAATGATCCTCCTGCCTCAGCCTCCCGAATTCTGGGATTACAGGCGTGCGCCACCACGCCCGGCTCTAGGGGGTTTAATTTTAAACAATAATAATTTTTAATTAGATTATAAAAGTCTTATATTTATATATAGGTAAATGTATATATTTACAGTGTTTATATATACATGTACATCAAAGATTCTGGAATGTGATTACTAGCCTTTTCAATTTTTAAAGTAAGCAGTAGGTAGGTATATGGGGTACAATGAATGAGAACTTCTGATAATGTGAATTTTTCTTCGCATTTCTTGCCTTACTACTTTTGTAGTACTTTTTCCAAACCCAAACAGCTTGAGTCTTAGCTTTTGGGAGAAAGGTAGAGTTGATCTATTTTAATATTAATTAATGTTTTTAGAGAAAGGGACCCTTTTTCTTCTGAGTTTGAAGCCCTTATGCCATATTGAGGATTGCATAAAATTCATGTTTAAGTAGGATTTATTTGGCCATTATTTGATCAGTACACTCCTAAGTGTTATCTTTTGTCTTTTAAAGTTTACTTGATTACTAAGTTGACACTATTAGAAAGTATGTCTCCACAGTCCTTTACCGTATTGGGTTGCTTACTATAGTTTTGTATGTTTACATGGTTGCTAGCTGGTGGACTTCTTTGTTTTTTTTTGTGGGAACTAAATCATGACTATGAATATCTGGTTGGCCAGAAAAATTGGGTTAGAAATAATGGTTTTGTGGGCCTGGGGATATAGCTCAGTGGAATAAGCGCCTGCCTAGCAAGCGCAGGGTCCTGAGTTTGATCCCCAGAACCGCCAAAAAAAAAAAAAAAGAAAAGAAAAAAAAGAAATAATGATTTTGTAACTTACTCAACATGGTTCTCTAACAGTTTGAATTTGTCATTTACCCCAAGTTCATACGTGTATACAGGAGAATATGTCTCATCAGGCCATTTTGAAGGTAAAGTGAATCAAGTTTTGATAATGCTTAATAATTGCCTTAGATCTCAAAAGTAGTACTGCTTTCTCTTTTGCTATGGAGCTGCTTGTCTCTGTGTTGGTTGTTTTCATTTTTGAAATGATTTTACTCTACAGCCTTGCAAGTAGGCTCTTGTTTTCTATTCTTCTGATGTTTATAGTTTTCAGTATGTATTTCTTCTTTCTTTAGCTAGTATCTTTTCAGGAATGACTTGTAGTTTTTATTTTCTGTGCTAGGATTCAGGCCCATGTCTTCTACATATTTTGTTTTGAGTCAGGGTTTCACTGTGTAGTTCAGGTTGGCTTTGAAACAGCAGTGATCTTTCTGTCTTGGCCTTCCAGTCTTGGCTGGGATGCACAGACCTGTGCCACTGTGCCTGTGCCGAACTTCTAAGTATTTTTTGTGTATGTGCACATCAATTCATCTTGCTGTCCCCCAAATTTCAACCTTTCTTTCACAGATGACAGACTTAAATGTTTCTGTCAGTACTAAAAGCATGTTCCCAAGTATCCAAACTCAAAACTTAGTATTTCTAGATGTTTCTCTTTCATCCATAACTCACCAGTCATGAGATGCAATGAGTTATTTTTTTTTCAGTGTTGCATTTTAGAAATAAAGCTTCCTTCCCATCCTTTAAATTCCCAGTATTAATACTTATACTACTTCTCCTTTAAGTCATTTTAATTGGTTTTTAATTTACAATATTTTTTCTTAGATTAATCTCTTCAAACAGCAGTTTTATCTGAATCACTTTATACTCTTAAGGTTCTTTTAGATTCCTTGTTCTTCATCCATATAGGTTTTTTGGGCTTGGATTTAAAGACTTTCTTCTATTTTTGGAGTTTTAGGCTGGCCTTCAACTCATACCTAGCCCAGGCTGCCTTCAAACTCATAGTGATCCTCCTGTCCCATCCTCCCATGTGCAGGGCTTACAGGAGTGTGCTCATGCCCACCTAAAAGCTTTCTATAAGACAGGGTAAGACTATAAATGTTACAGTCTTACAAGTGTGCTTATATACATTGCATTTACATGATGCTATGAAATGGGCATATTTACTATACAGGAAGCTGTGTACTATATATTTCAGTCTTTCCTCTTGTTGGTTTTGCAACTCTAGTGGTTTTCAAATAGGAAAGCACAGTGTTCTCTTCAGATTCTAATGTATTCTCATTAGGAAGTGGATACTTCCATCCTTTTTTGTAATTATTGTAAAAGTTGTTGATAGGTGTGTATTTATAAATGTAAGTTAGTGTGGCAGTAGAATTGTACCTGTAACAGAAATGCTCTTTTCCCAGTTCCCAGTTAGCTTATTTCACCTTTTTTTTTTTTTTGTCTTTTTGAGACAGGGTCTCTCTTTTTTTTTTTTTTTTTTTCCGGTACCAGGGATTGAACTCAGGACCTTGCGCTTGCCAGGCAAGCGCTTATGCCACTGAGCTATACCCCCAGCCCCCTTGAGACAGGGTCTCACTAGGTAGTTTAGGCTGGTCCTGAACTCACAATGTAGCCTGGACTGGCCTCAAATTCACAGTGATCCCCTTGCCTCAACTTCCCAAAGTTCCCAAACTGAAGCTTGCCTTGGCCTCAGTTTGTTTGTTAGTTCCCATGCTGGAACTATAGGCATGTGCCACTGTGCTCCAAACCATGCTTGGCTCCCTGCTGCCTTCCTGATCCATTGTTTTTTTTTTTTTTTTTTTTGAACACACTGTCTCTCTTTGTAGTTCAACATGGCCTTCAACTATTTATGTAGTGCACACTGGCCTTGAACTTGTGCTGATCCTCCCAACTCAGCCTACTGGCATTATAGGCATGCCTCACTATTTCTGGCCTAATTCTTATATTTATAAAGTTATAATTATTGTTTATGTATTCGTGATTTAACATATTAGACATTTACTATTCCTTACTGTATCTTACTATACCTTACTGAATTTCTTCTCATTCATGTAGGTGATATTTTTAAAAAATTATCATATATAATATTGATATATAAATAATAACGATAGTCACTAGTAAAAAATTTGTGGCTTTTGTATTTCTTTTCTTCCTCCTTCCAGATTTTTTATTTTTCAGTTTGTTTGTTTATAGTTATTTATTTATTTTTGGTACTGGGAATCAAACTCAGGGCCTCAAGGTTGCCAGGCAGGTGCTGTGCCATTGAGCTGTATCCCTGGCCCTATTTTTCAGTTTTAAAACGTTCATTTGGTTTCTTTTTGTGCTTGAAAGTTTCTGTCTTTGCATTTATTTCAAGAGTGTTTTTGTTTGCCTTATTGGGGATAGTTACTATATCCTTAAGGTCTCTAAATCCAGTGTTGCTGGCATTTTGGGATTGTCCTTTTTTTAAGTCTTTTCCTTTACCCTTTGGACAAATTTTCCAGGGTGTTAATTTGTGTAGGTGGTGGATTGACAACTGGTGGTCAACTTGTAACACTCAGCTGAACTGAACCTATGTGGTGCTGGGTGTGGGATTGTTGCCAGCATAAGAGGCAGAAATGGAGAAGAGAAGCTGTTAGGGATCTGTTGGTTTTCTTGGAGGAGCTTGTCATGCTGGCTTTCTTGATGAACTCGGCTGCTCTCATGTCAGAAGCTTGGGACATTGTTGCTGAGAATGGCTCCGGTTTACTTTGGGGGAACTCTGATCTTCACTTTGAGCTTTGCTTCCTAGCTCCAGGGGGGAAGATGGTGCACTGCTCAGTCTCCTGGAGAAGCTGCTTGTGCTGGCTTTCCTGATAGGAGGTTGGTTGTTTTCATCATTGGAGGAGCTTGGGACCTCACTCTTGCTGAGGATGACTGTGGTATCTTTCAGGGGAGCTCTGGTTCTTACTTTCAGGGTCGCTTCCTGGTTCCAGTGCAGATCCCTCAGCCTGCTAGTATACAGATCCGTCATCCTGCTGGCACAGACTGTCTAGCTTCCACCACTGATTTTGGGGCCTTCCCAGGGCAGAAACATGAAACAGGCCTGCATAAGGCATTGTCGTGGGCTCTTGGCCTCCGATTGGACATGTGGGGGTCATTGTTATGGGCTGTAGATCTTCAGCTGAACTCATGAGGACATTACCGTGGCATCAGGCCCTTAGGTGGATTCTTTGCTCCTTAGTTTGTGGACATATTTTCTGCACACTTTTTGTATATGACTCTTTGGGTGATTATTATAGAATTTTTGTAAACTGTTTTTCCTTTTATTACATTGTTCCCCTTGCCAAACCCCAAACTACAACAGTGCATATGTATATTTCGGATTGTTAAAGTTTTAATTGCATGTTGGATATGTTCAGTAAGTTATCAGACTTGAACTCCTCTGAAGAATATTGGTTTTCACTGGGGAAAGGACTTGGTTAATATCAGGATGCAAGGTTATGTCTTCCCTGTTTGCTGTGTGGTACCAGCATCAATTCAATGTTGAAAGCATTTGTTCTGCTCTTTAGGTATGCCCAGCATATGTTCATCTTCATGAGGTACTCTAGGAATTGGGTAATGATTGACATGAATTTTAATTCTTAGAGCCTTAGCAGTGTTTTCCTTGGGTCTGCTGCGTGCACAAAATTCCAGGGTAAGCTCAGGACCTAAGTTGGTTCAATTAAGGGATCTTCTCTCTTTGGGATTCCCACGTACTCTAGGTCACAGGACTCTCTTTTCTGTTCTCCCTGGCCAAAAAAATGAGGCTTCAAAGTGAAGTGGTGTGAGAGAAGAAAATAGGAACCCCGCCCACATTTGTTTTAGGTGACAGTGGCTGCATTTCTTTGTTCTTCTGAACTTCTTAGTACGTGGACACTTAGACACTAGTGCGCCAACAGGGGCTGCCTTCAAACCACTGGCCGGTCAAGAGAAAAAAAGGAGCAGAGAGAACAAAGTGCACCCCCTTTCTTCCTGGTTCTGACAACATAGAGGAATCCTTTACCTGGTTGACTGACTAGCTATAAAGGCTTACACCTTCGTTTTTGCCTCTGGTGTTGGCTGCAGTGTTCTGTGAGTTTTCGAACGCTGAGATTAGTGCTGGAGAGATTGTAATGAAACTATGAAATTTACCTCCCCCTACCCAGTCCTTTCCTGTGCTTTCAGTTGTTGGTGTTTAGTTTTGACATCAGTCTTCACTCTGCTGTTTCATTTTTTTAAGTACATTACTTGTCTTTTATATAGTCTGGGTTTTCAGTTGTCATCTGAGAGGGGCTTATGGTTGACTTACTGCATCCAGGCCCACCTGTATTCCAACGATTTGGAGAGGATGTATGATTTGGAGGGGGTGTGTTGAATTAAGTACCTATGGAAATATATTTTTGTGGCTTAACATAGTTCTTTAATACTTTTATTTGGGTGAGGAAGAGTTGATTACAGGTTTTAAATTACAATGCAGTTTTAAATTAATCTAGATTCTGAAATAGTTTCCTTTTAAACAGTACTAAAAATTAATGTTCTTACACATTTGCTATGCTTGAAAAAATATATTCTGCTTAATCTAAAGTGTTACTCATATGTTAAAATGCATTTAATCTATAGGAAAGTATAAGTAGTTATAAAGCTTATAAATATTTGTATGTGTCGTAAAATTCTTGTTGACACTTTCAAACAATGGAATTGAATCAAGGGCATGGTATACTACTGAGCTACATCTCTATAGTCCCTTTTGTTAGCATCTTTGAAAAATTTAAATCTGGCCAGGGAGGACTTCTGGCCCTTGATGCCTTTAAAAAATTTTAATTGTGGCGTCATGTGAATTTACTTTTTAACCAGAGGATTTCTTCTATCCCCTTATGAAATTTGGACTTGTTAGACAAATGTTTACATATTTCAGGTTTACAATTTTTAGGAAAATAAATTCTTCTGACACCTTTAATTTTTTGCTTTTTTGTGGTAGGGTTCCACTATGTAGTTCAGGCTCGCCTTGAATTCACAGTGTAACCTTGGCTGGCCTTGAACTCAGTGATCCTCCTGGGTCAGCCTCTCAAGTACTGGGATTACAGGCATGCACCACCATACCCAGCCTATGTCTTGTATTTCTTAAAAAGAGAATTCTACATTTTTGTTTCTGGGAAAAATGTACAGCATTGCATATTCTTAACCATTTAATGTCATTGTCTTCCTGGGATCTGGTAAATAACATTGATTAAAATGACTTTATCAGTAAAATTAACCTGTGTTTCTTTCCTATATGCAAAATACTGAATTTCTGTTTTCATTTTAAAAATTACTTAGGAAAAATAAGTTTTTGTTTTGTTTTTTTCTTTAGAGACAAGGTCCTGCTACATACTTTATATCATTTCCATTTTCTAGAAGTTTATCATATCTTTTAGCTGGTGCTGAACTCACTGTGATCCTCCTGCCTCAGTCTCCCAAGTGGTGAGATTATGGGAATGTGCCACCACCCCCAGTAATATTTTAAAAATTGAATTTAAATTACTACTAAAAATAATTTTCACAGAAATATATACCTAACAAATCTGTGATAAAAGAAAATGAAAGCAAATTTTTGCTAGATTACTTTTCTCTTGCTATGTAACACATTTTTTTCGCTTGTGACTCAAGCCAGCACATACTTCATGGTTTCCATGCGTTAGGATCCAGGCCCTGGTTAGACCAGAGAGTTGTTGTTCTCAGTTTCTAGTGGTCACTCTTAGGTCTTTATAGCCATTGAGCTAGCTCACATACAGCAGTTTAGTTTTTCAAAGCCAGCAGGCTGTTCTTCCTGTTATAAAAAGTAGTTTAAACAATTAAAATTCCTCTCCCACTTCTTCTCCTTTCCACCTTCCCCTCCCCTCCCTTTTGTTTTGTTTGAGACAGAGTTTCACTATGTTGCCCAGACTGGCCTCAGACTTGTGACTTCTCTTGCCTCAGCCTCCTGCATTCTGGCATTGCAGGCGTGTGCTGCCACATCTGGCAAAACTTATTTTCTGGACAGCCCCGCTGGCTGGGCTCTCTCCTATTTAGGTGTTACCTGTTGGGTTCCATGTACTTTTCCTAGTTTGCAAACAGCCGCCATCTCAGGGGTAAGTAGGCTCGAGAGTACAGAGTGAGGTAGAGATTCTGTCAGCTGTCTTCTGAAAAGGATACCTGTTGTGTTGGGCCAGGGCTGTCTACCCTTCAGACCCCATTTTCATACATAGTCACAGGGGGTTGGAGCCTCAGCATAAGAACTTCAGGCAGGAAGAAGTGACTGATGGAGGGCTTATATTGGCAGGTGGAGCTAGAACAACACTGGGATTAAAATGTAAGTGCTGTACTTTTCCAAGTGACACATGCATATAATTTTTCAAAATACAAGAAATTTTATTGAAAATTGCCTCTAATCCTGCTCTTGATTATCCCCCAAAGAAAAATGTTTTAATTCTAAACACTTCTTCTGGTGGTTATCTTCATATTACTGATAATTTTTATACTTCCATTACTTGAACTTCTTGTGATAGGAGAAGCATTAGTTTCCCTGTCACTCCTTCCATCTTTAATAATCTTGATTTTGAATGGTGCAACTCTGGAATTCTGCATGACACATTATTTCCCTCCTTGACTGTATGGTGGTCTTTTTTTATGTATGCTGTGGCTCATTTTCTTCTTGTTCCATCACTTACCAGTCTTTATATCATTTCCATTTTATGGAAGTTTATTATATCTTTTATCTGCTGATTCTTCTTCCTTTCTTCTTTCCATTGTACTTTATAATGTGAGTTTTTGTACTTTTTTTTTCTTTAAAAGACTTGTATTATTATTCTAACAGGAGCACAAAAAGAGAAATGTCTGGTCAGCTTCGATATCTTGAATGTATCTCAATTGTTTGTAGGAATGAAGTTTTTAATTTCTTTGGGGACTTGTGGGAACCTGATCGGTACTCAAGGCCTTAAAGAATTACGTGGAGAAAGATGTAGCGGATTGCTTTTCACTCTTCGTTAGATTTGCAGTTCCCCTTAATTCCACTGGTCAAAGAGCCAACAACCTCAAAGGCATAGATGTTGGTGGTTCTCTGGAATATAACCCATAACAACCTCTTTGTTGGGTTATATTCCAGGGTTGTAGTGCAATGTACTTAATATTGCTCAAATTGGGAAAGACACCAACATTTGTAAAATTTTTGCTTGAAGTAGTAAACATGAAATACTTCATGTTGCTAAATTTAGGTAAGGAGCCTCAGTATATAGATAGGACATGAAAATATCCTCCAGAATATGAGAGTACATTGCTTATCAAAAATAAAAACAAAAAAACATGGTTTTGTAAGATTGACATTGTTGCTCAAACTCAATTGGCTGAGTAATTTTAATGGGTTTGGTTGAAACACACCTCACCCATTCATATGCACCTTGCCTGTTCCGTTACAAAGAGCAGAGTTTAGTGCTTGTTGTTATTGCAGTTGTATGGCCCTGGTAGCCTTTTGTCTTTATAGCAAACTGCCTGAGGCACACTATCTGTGAGGAAAAGTTTACTAAGCTCACAGTTCTGGTGGTTCAAGGGTATGGTGTCTGATGGGCTTAGTTTTTTTTTTTTTTTTTTTTTTGAGCCTCCTGAGTGCTAGGGCTACAAGCATGCACCACTGTACCTGGCCCTGTAGGGTCTTATTTCTGTTGAGGGTCCTCTTGGCTCTGTCACATTATGTTGAAGTGCAGTTTTAAGAGCAAGTAGTCATATGATGAGGCACGAAGCCAGAAAACTGAGTAGGGCCAGGCTCAGGTTTCAGTAACAACCTTTTGGGAGGACTGCTAACATACTGTGAGGAAATGCTGTACCTGATTTTCTTAGGGCAGCATCCCCAGTGACTTCACTAGGTTCCATCTCTTACATCCCCTCTATATGGGGGTTAACCTTTGAGTACAGGAAACTTTGTGCTGAAACAAACCCTTTGTACATGAAACCACATCCGGATCATAATACAAAGCTTAAGATACTATCTCACCCATTATTGAAAAAGTTTGCTCACCTTTGCCCTAATTGATAAATACTGGCTTTTAAAAGACTTGTTTTTTGATGCAATAGTCACCAACAGTTAAAAATTCTCGTCTTAATTAAAAGTCAATAGAAATTTACCTGATGAAATTTTCAGATTAAAGATACACATTTGCTGTGATACCTGCAAAATTATAGTATAGAAATTGAAATTTTTATAAGATTAGGGGTGGAGGTGTCAGTGGTGGAGTGCTAGCTTAGCATGGAAGGTCCTGGGTTCAATCTCAGCACTGCTAGTGAATGAGTGATTGAATTAATGAATGCATACATGCCTGTAATGCCTGTACTCTGGATGGCTGAGGTAAAAGAACTGAAAGTTTGAGCCCAGCTTGGACAATTTAGTGACTTAGCAAGACCCTGTCTCCAAGGTAGGGGGCTGGAATGTACATTAGCACAAAGGCCCTGGGTACAAACCACACACACACACACAAATAGTAAAAACTGAAGGACTCTTCAGTGTGTAACGGGAGAGGAAGCAAAACGTGGTTGTAGAGGAAAGCTCTTGTTTAGTGTTTTTCTATGGAAAATTTGCCTTGATGGCCCAGTGAAGGGGCTGTTCAGGACTGGGACTTCAATCCATTTACTGAGATCAAAGGGATTTTGTTTGTGTAAGTAAGGGTTTTGTCACCTGATGTTAGATAACATTAGAACTTCGTTTACCAGGGGAAGAGGTTTAGGTTTGAGAAGGATAGTTTCGGTTGAACAATAGTGCAAGAAGCTCCAAGGAGCCTTAAAAAAAAGTAGTTTTTTAAAAACATAAATTAATGTATTTATTATAGGCTGGGGCTGTCTCAAGTAGTAGAGCTTCTGCTGGTCTTTCAGTTCCTTCAGTCTTCTGATGGCTACTTGACTATGACCGCAGAAGTCTAGGTACCACCAGCCACTGTTTTCATGCAGGAACCATCTAGGCAGGTCCTTGTATCCCATTTCTTTCTCTTGGTCTTGCCACAGACCAAGACGTACTTAGCGTACTTAGCGTGCTGACTGATTTCAAATCACCATTTTCTGCGGGGAGGCACCGTAGTGGGTCCCACACACACTGATAATTCCATTTGGCCACGTTGCCACGACCTAGGCCCGATCCCAGAGAGAGTATAGTAGTTGTTACAGAGGAGGGGGTTAGTGGAGCGGACTAACTGGAATCAGCTTAAGGCTGGAAAACACACAGCAGGGAGCCAGACCCCACGAATGGGATGAAAATCCGTGCAGGAGAAATGAGGCCGCTGTGGTCTTCTGATGCAAGCATAGAGATAGGGAGAGCAAAAGCGAGGTCTCAGGTGATGCTTCTCCATCATTTTCCAGTGTAAAACCATGGCGTATTTTCTGTCCTGTTTCAGATTTTGAGACTATAGAAAGAATGCATTCTCACTTGTCTTTGGCTGGTTGACATTTGATATTATAATGGAAATTTGAATGAATCTGGTAGTCCTAATAACAAGCAGTATTAGTTTGATAGTGAAGATTAGTTATTAAATGCTTGCTATATAGCTGTGTATTAGACATAGTCACATCTTGAAGAGGTAAAGGTCGGTTGAATTATACATAGAAGTCTATTAAGAGTCTAACTGGCTGGCAGCATTCCGTCACTATATTCTTTCGTGAAAAAATTGAACATTACAGTGATATATTTATAAAATTGTTAACAAATGATCTTTGATGGAAATCCTATAAGATTGAGTATGATGCTCAGGATTAATTAACAATAGAGTATGCAGAACACAGAAAAGATGAGAAGGGAAACTGGATGATGACAAGCTGTCTTTGATGTCACGTGGTAGCTTCACACAGTTCAGTAAGTGTTAAGCACATTTGTATTTAGGTCAATCAAAAAGAACTTTGAATTACCTTAGCAAAGGCAATTTCTTAAACACAGAAAATTTATTTCTGTATACATAAAACCAGTTCAATATAGCAAATTAGATGTCAGTAGACATTTGAGATACATGTTCAATTGGTAAAAATAAAGATCAGCAAGATCTGTAGAACACAAGGTGAGAAGGGGGAAATGTTAAATCCTCTGTCTTTGGTACTAAGCACGCTCCAACTAGCAGAGTTATTGTTCTGTTTCTGAATTCAAGGAGAATATATTTTGTGAATTATTGAATAAGGTACTTTGGGGGTAAATGTATTATTTTTTTAACAGATTAGTGCAATACAATGTTCTAGGAAATTTTGTTAACCTTTATATTAAATTTTAATAAAGCAGCTAGTAAAGGAGTAGATGAAATTACCTGTGTCAGTTTCCAGATGATCAGATTTAGTAAAGAAATGGGATATTAGAAGATCTAGAGAAATGGTTAGTTGGAAACACATATATTACGTGAGCCTTTGAAATGTATATTAGTATTTTTGAGTAGTATCTGAAATTTTGCAACCAGTGTGGTTTTTTAAAGGCGGGCCTTCAATGAGAGCTGACTTTTCAGCCTGTGAAAATGTTCTCCAAGTCATAATTCTCCCATCCCACCCTTTAAAAAAGCAGACACTGCTTTGGTATGTGAGAATATGGACTAGTGCTTAATTGAAATTCTTTACCTCACAGAATGAAAGAAATAAAACAACCTGATGCTTCTTCATTATCTCAGTATGTAGATAAGTACAGAATTTTCTTTCCAGTGGCTGAATGCATGATGTTTGCTGGAGCCTTTACTATTATTTAAACGAAGAATGTTTATTAAAGGAAAAGATTTTAATAATGGTTAACTCTTGTTGAATGACTTTATTGTGCTCTAAAAGCTTTATATACTGTGAAACCTTGTGAAATGAATACTTTTTCTGTCTTGCAAATAGAAAACCAAACCTGAGAGGTTTGGCAGCTTTTAATAAATTAACATAGTTGGAATTCAAAGTAAAAAGTTATGCTTTGAGAAACTAGAACTATAACATTACAACTGCAGAAAGCGTAGTTTAAAAAGAAGCCAGTATGGAAACAAGAGTACATACCTAGGAGTTAAAGAAATCATAGCAGATACTCCAGATTCGTTAGATATATTTCATAACAGAATTATAGGAAAGTATTACGTATTAGAAGTAAGGGTTAACAAACTGATTCATAAAGGGAAAATTATAGTAAGAGAGAGGGACAAATGGAACGTTCAACTCAAGAACCTAGAAAAATACAGAATAAACCTCAAAAAAAACAAGTGAATAAGAATAACAAATTATTGGAATATATCACACAAACCTTACAGAACACACCCATCCCACTTAGGTAGAAAACTAGAGTAAATGAACAATCATTAAAGAAAGAGCACCAAGAATTACACTGGGCCGGAAGTTTGGGGGCAGACGTTAGCAGCACTTAAAGAAAATTCTTTCAGTAAATGAAAATTTTCAGAAATTTCACAGAGGAGCATCAGCCTAGTTCATTATATAAAAATTGTAAGAAAAATCTAAGATGGAATAGGGGAAGAAATTATGCATCAGTCTCATAGAGATAAAAAATGAAATGTTTTTAAAATTCAAAAATCATGAGCTGGGGCTCAGTGGCACAGTGCCTGCCTGGCAAGCACAAGGTCCTGAGTTCAATTTTTGTACAAAAATAAAATGTAAAAATCAGAAAAAAAAAAGTTACGCTTTGTTGTATCTTGTACATACTTATTTTAATTCATTCTTGAGTAATCTCTACCAAGCACTGTTGATACACTTTGAAGGAACGGAGCAAAATAAAATAGAAACAAAAAAGATAGGGTTTCTGTTCTTAGAGCTTATTCTCTGCAGAAGAGTGCAGGAGTGGATCTCAGATTGCTCCTCTAAGAAACTGTGGGAAATTAACCTTTGGTTTTTCTGGTTTTCTGTAAGCCGTAGAATGTGGGTTGGTTGTTTTTGTTTGTTGCTTTTTTGAGACAGGGTCTTGCTATGCAGTTCAGACTGACTTTGAACTCATTTTGTAGCCCAGGCTGGCCTTGAGCTCCCAGTGATCATCTGCGTCAGCGTGCCAAGTGCTAGGATTACAGGTGTGCGCCACCATGCTCAGCCAGTGTTGTTTTTTGCACCCAAGTAGACTGGCATACAGATAGACTTTCTAAAACAGAAGTAGAGGCCACAGGTCTTAAAATTCTGTGAGTATGAAAGAGGTCTTACATTTAAGAGTTAAGATCTTAAGCATTTTAACTTGAAAGTTCTTTGGAAGTATCCGGTGGAATCTAAATAGTTAAGCAACATCATGAACAGATGGGTCTCTAGGAAATTCAAGAGGAAGAGTGTTTGTACATCTTACTAGGATTGATTGCAGCGTGCACAACATTTAGTGTACAGTTAACCTGTTAAATTGTATTAAAGGAATTTATATCCTTTGCTTCTTAACAAGGAAATCTTCATTAGGTGGTGCTTTAAGGACAGGTAGGACAGGTACACACTAGCTAATAGGGAGACCGTAGTGGAAAGTGGGTGTTCTTTGTTTTTGTTTTGTTTTGTTTTGTTTTGTTGCCGGGAATTGAACTTGCACCTGACAGGGGCTGTGCTGCTGAGCTACATCCCTGGCCCAAGAATTCTAAACAGAGAGAACAAGCCTTATTTTAAGGAGTGTGTGGTGGGTAACTGAGAAAAAGATGACTGCATCAGGAGCACGGAGGGGGCTGTGAACGTGATGGGAGACGAAGCTGGAATTGGAGACAGGCGCAGGGCCAGGAAGGGCCTTCTATATAGAGGTTTGTGTTTATCCAAGAAGTCATTCATCATTTTAAGGGGTTATGGGAGTAGTTTTGAATATCATTTACTTGGTCTGTTTAGTTTGGTAAGCTAGCCACAGGTCAGGTGAGGACAATATGCCACATTCATTTAGGTGTTCTCCAGGTGACAAATGAAGGTAATTTGGATTGTAGTCATTGTGGTAGTGATTGAGGGAGGAAGAAGAGACACATGTAATGAAAACTGAGTATATTCCCTAAATATGAGGGTAAAGATGGATAGCAAAGTCTGTTCAGGTAGTTTTTGCAGTGTTCTAACAATCCAACTTATTTTCCAGACTTGTAAATGTCCTATACCCTTGTTACAACCTAACATCACTGAGTAAATCTAAGTTTTAATCAGTATTCACTTAAGTTTAGTTATTTGCCTGTTGAGTAATTTCTCCACCATTTTTAACTCTTTCCTTGCTAAGCATTACTATTGTCTTTCGCTTGTATGGGAAATTTAAAAAGATATTTCTTGGAGGAAGGGTTGTTAAACATTAGATCCTTAATTTTTATTTTATTTCATGTTTTGCTCTTTTGAGACAGTCTCACTATGTAGTTCAGCTTGGTCTTGAACTCAATGTGTAGCCCAGGTTCTCCTCAAACTCAAGGTGACCTGCCTGTCTCAGCCTCCTCTCAGTGCTGGAATTACAGGCATGTACCACCACACCCTTAAACTTTAAAACAATTTTATTGAGGTGTAACTCATATATCACTAAAGCAACCAGTTGGAAGTGTATAATTCAAATTTTAATATATTCACAAAGTTGTACTACCACCATAATTAACTTTAGAAGAGTTCCTTTCCCTCAAAAAGAAACACTGCTAGTAGTTAACTCCTCATTTTTCCTTGTAGCATAATGTTTCCAAGGTCCATTCCAGTTGTAATGTGTATCAGTATCCCGTTTTCTTTCTACAGTTAGAAGGTGTGCATTTTCTCTATGCATTCATCAGTTGGTAGATGTTTGGGTTATTTCTGCCTTTTAAGTGAAATTTAAATAAATTCAAATGAATAATGTTGCAGTGACCATTCGTGTACAAGTTTTTTAAATGTGAATATTTCTTTTCAACTTTTTTGACTGTATACCTATGAGTGGAATTGGCTGGGTCATATGGTAACTTCATTTAAATTTTTTTTTAGAAACTGCCCTTTAAAAAATGGTGTTGAAAAATGTTACCTTCC
Source organism: Dinomys branickii (assembly GCA_004027595.1). NCBI lineage: Eukaryota > Metazoa > Chordata > Mammalia > Rodentia > Dinomyidae > Dinomys > Dinomys branickii. The sequence goes on along the minus strand of PVLD010002390.1, from coordinate 73,260 downwards.
CACTGGCATTGTACAGGAGTTCCCAGTTGTTCATACCCCTGACACTCACTACCTTGATGTTGAGTGAATGGGTGTGAAATGGGAGCTCATTGTAATTTTGGTGTATCTTCCTGACAGTGAGCTTTTAAGCAACCCTTCGATTTCATGGAGAATATAAAGTATGCAAATGTTGGTAATTTCATGTAATTGCTTGGAGACCATTAGTCTTGCTATATTTAGATTTTCGCTTTTTTTCATCAGTTGTATTCCCTGAATGACTACAAGCCACCTATTTCTAAAGCGAAAATGACCCAGATTACAAAGGCAGCCATCAAAGCTATTAAGGTGAGTAATCAATTTTATTTATAGTTTCAAAAGAAAATACTACCCTACTATTTTGAAGGGGAAAGTTTTTGGTGTGCGGGCGACAGGGTCTAGCTGTGTAGTTCAGTCTGGTCTTGAACTCACTGTGTAGTGTAGGCTAACTTAAAACTCACAAGATCCTCCTGCCTCAGTCTCCTGAGAGTATGGGCATGTGCCACCACACCTGGTAAAGGGGGAATAATTTTTATAGTTTATGTTTTACTCCTACTTTACAGTATTAATATGTGTTCAGTGTGAAAAAGAAAAAAAACCTACCACCTGCAAACCACATAAATACTTAACTGTTTTTTTTGTTTGTTTTTTATTTTTTTGGTGCTGGGAATCTCACCCAGGACCTTGTGCTTGCCAGGCAGGTGCTTGTGCCACTGAGCTATGTTCCCGGCCCAATACTTACCGTTTTGATAAATATTCTTTCATATACTTGCAAGTACATATTTTTCCTTAACTTCTCTTAGGCAGGTGATATATTGGATATATGCATCCACATGGTGGAGAATATGTTTAACACTTATAATTTGTCACATTGACTTTTCCAAATTTTAAATACAAATTGATAAAAAGCTTTGAGGTAAACATTAACATATTATGGTTTTTAACTTATTCTGTGTACATTTGAAAATGGGCCATTATGGAAGTAATTGGACCTTGTTGTACAGAAGGTGCTTGAATTGTCTGAAGGGAGCACAGACATGTAACCATTGCTCTAATATAGTAGGCTTTGAGTCTATGTTGACTGATGCATTGGTCTGAAGAATCTCAGGAAAAGGTTGGATCTCACATATGCTCGGAATTTTACATAAAATCTTTTGGCTGAAAGACCTTTGAAGCTTAACTGTACATACCTTCCTAAATTCTTGTCCCTAGAGCTAGCACCTCTTTCTTTAGTAAGGCTTTTAAACATAGGAACGAATGTGTTCGTATTTCTAATTAAGTAGTTATTAATCTATGAATATTAAAACATTACTAGTTTTTTTCATGGTATAGGATAGGCTCAGTATAGAATAAGTTTAGCCTCTTGTACTTTATACTATATTCTTCATTGTGATCTGATCTTTCATGATCTTGAGAATATACAAACATGTATTACCATTTTTATTCTGTGAAAATTAGTAACTGCATTTTGTGTAACTGTTGAGCACAATACCTTTTTAATTAAAAGGCTCAATGAAGTATAGGTGCTAATATTCTTTTCTGTTTTCAGATGTCAGAAGGGTCTCAGAAATTAGGTAATTTGTTAAGAATCTGAATTTAGGTTTCTGTCAGTTAATAGTAATTTAATTTCTTTGATAAGCTGTATTAGTTTGATTTTATTATTACTGTTTTTAATTTTTAAAAAATTCAGTTGCAAAATATGAGTATCACATGTTTGTCCGTTAGATTCACCAATTAAGAACTTTTTGCAACCTTTGCTTTATTTCTACATATTCATAGACATACACTCTTCATTTTTCTGGCTGATTATTTGACAGCTTCAGACTTCATAATAGCACTGAATCCATACACACTCATATTTAAATCTCATAAGAACATTTTCCCAAGGAACCATAGTGTGCCAATCACATATAAGAAATTTCAACTTGATGAAATACTTTTATCTAATATACTATACAGTTCATACATAACCTTTATTTTATTGAATCTTTTAAATTTTTAATTGATTTTATTAATGCACGTTTAGAGTTCATAGTGATTATATTCATTGTAGGGAGTTGGTAGATGTACATAACACAACTTAATTCTGTTTACTTACCTCCTCTTGTCCCACGTCTCCCTCCATCTCTTAGTTCCCATCCAGTTTGCAAAAGATCTATCTCCCCTGTTGCCCGTTATCTTTTAGTTCTGTGTTTCTTCTAAGGTAGTTTCCCTCTGAACAATTCATTAGAAGTACAATTCCCATTCTTTAAACAGAAATATGCTTACCACAGCATTACTATTGAGGTATTAATATTTTTTAAAATAGAAATTCTAGAGAGGTACTTATTTTGAGGTTTGTGTTTTATGTATTGTGTTCTAAGAAACTTAAATCTTCGAAGTTTTCTCATGATTGATAGCAGATCATTATTGATTTTTAGTCCACATGCTCACTTTTCTTCTACTAAACTTTGTGAGATCATTAGGGCATTTTATCAGTCAGTGCTTTACTAGAGAAACAGATATAACACAAGTTACACAAATGTATAAGAAATTACAAGGTTGGCTTATGATGGTCAGCCACAGAGTTGGAGGAGGAAGCGTGCAGAGGGTGTCTGCACACTGGAGACTGACTGTTTCAGTTCAAGATCTGGAGTTCACTGTCCCGTGCAAGTCTTCATGAGGAGGCTGATGGGTCTGTGATGGAAGGCTGAAGAGTCTACTCTGGAAGGCTGAAGGATCTGAGGCAGAAGAGAGTCTGCACTAGAAGGCAGGAGATGATGTCTAAGCTGAAGGCAAATACTGGAGATCCTTTGAAGAATAGAAGCAAGTCCGTCCTTCCTCATTTCCCCTTTATACTATCTGGGTGATGAACCACCACTGTAGGGTTTTTCTTATACACCCTAGGCTATAGAATTGCTGAGCTGATTTAGTTATGCTTCTAAATTTCTCGAGTTGACAGAATCATTCAACCATTATGGGCACTGTATTTTTCTACATTTTATATATATCTGCAGTTAACTTTCCAAGAGAAGCAGGAGGTAATGACGTTAAAAACAATACTGTTACGTACATTTATTGATGCTACTTGTTAGTTTTCTAGTGCTGCCCTTGTGATATGTGTGCATATCACAGATATTTTGATGTCAATACAGCAGTTTGTCAAAGTATACTTTCATAAAGACTTTGAGAATTCTTTTATAAGGATCTGTTAAAGTAATGCAGTTTGGATATACTAACTGTATAGCTACATAAGATAACTACTTATGTAATTAGACATCACTGCTGGCTACTTAGGAAGATGAGTACCATGAATGTTATTGTGAAAAATTTGATTAAATTTAATTGTTTTTATGGACCTTTGGAACTGTGTTTAAACCTGTAGTTGGTAGGGAATTTTTATCTAATTGAACTGACTTACAAACTATGTCTTTTTCTTCTCTTTCAGTTCTATAAACATGTGGTACAGAGTGTTGAGAAATTCATTCAGAAAGTACGTATATGCTATCTAATATATATGCTAAATTAGTAAGTTGAATATCCCCATGCTTTTTAAATGAAATACTTGATGTTACGATGTTTTGTCAGAATGTTAAAAAATGATTCCAGTTATTTTATTTTCTAAGAATTAAAAAGAAAATACCTTTTCAATAATTCAAAAACAGGGTTCAGTAGGTATTTTAATTAAATTTGGAATTATAAATCTAATGCTTTGTATATCCTTTAAGGAAATTCTCATGTCGTTTTAAACTGCATGTTTAGAAAGTAATGACTCATATAAGATATGTATGCAAGGTTGTTTATCAGCTATTTTTCTCCTGTTTTCAGTTGGTCTTGTTCATTAGTATCTTATCCTATAGACCCTGCAGTTCCATTTTTCAGAGTAAGCAGGGGAGATAAAGTTGAAAATAGCTGTATTATATACATTTAGTAGTGTTTTTGTAACCAACATGAATTGACTGGATTATGTTTCTTTGCATTCCTATTTGCAGTTAGCACTATATTGATACCGTTTCTGGAAGGAACCCATAAGACTTATGCCTTATAAAGTGATATACTGTAGAAACTCTGTACTTTACTAATTTGTGCTTAGGTTTTATATTCTGCTGAGTTCATATGCCTATATGTGAGCAGAACTAGTTTGAGAATGAGAGGTACATACTCAGCAAGATTGCAGTGTGTTACAAAAATATTTTGACTATGAGAAACATACAGGAGTCAAATAAGATTACTGTATCACTAAACTAGGTAGCTTTGGATAGCTCTCTTAATTGTATTTTATTAATTTTTAAAGTCTTCTTTCAGTGTTTAAAATATTGGTTAAATATTTTATATTAAGTACTTTGGATAACATTGGTATGACATGAGTTAAATGACAGATAATACCTTTTAAGCAAATCAAGCTATAAAGTTAGTAATTAAAAAGATTTATCAGTCTAAAGCTATGAACTTTTTATTTTGTTTGTGTTTTAAGTTTCTGCTGTGTACTACAATGCCTTTTAGGCTTTGTTATATGTAGGAAGTTTGTAGGGATGTTGTTACAGTGTGGATTCTGATTCAGTGACTGAGCAAGAGCCTGAGATTTTACATTTCTAACAGTTCTTAGGTGATGCCTTTGATGTTCCTTCAGAAATTGGGGTTTAAAGAATGAGTTTATGTATTAATGTTTTTTTCACTGATTTGATTTGGGGTAATGGTAATTTGAGATTGCAGAACCCTGGGGAGACCTGGAGTGAACAAAGTCATCCCATTCTGAGATAACTGCAGTCAGTTCAACCAGCAAATCTGTATGGGGAGTAATTTAATTACTTTCCTCAGCCTGGTTAAATGAGGGTTGTATGTTTAAATTGTGTATGTATATTTTCAGTTAAACTTCTAATTTTAAAATACAGTAATTATAGTTTCATATGTAATTGAATAAAGTAAGACTAGATTATAACAGGGAGATTCATATGCCCTTCACTCAGTTTACTCTGATGATAGCATCTTGGACGGATTAACCCATTCATAAAGGGGCTATAATTCATGTCTTGCTGTCTCGCAGCTTCGATTTGAATTCATTTGTTTCTGCTGGCTTGAACCACTGTTGTTACATGTATGAGTCCCACTGGGCAGCTGCTACCCCTTTTAAGGGGATATTTGATTATAATAATGGAAAGAAATGTGTTGATTTAACAGACTAAATATTATCATAACTCCTCAAGGGAAACATTAAAATGGTGTAAAAAATCATAATACAGCTAATTTGTAGTATAGCAGTTGTGAATACATATTATATATTCCAACAAATGTACTTGTGAGATTTCCATGTTAAAATTTTGAGAAATTATAGATAACTTCGCAAATAAATGTATCTTTTAATTTAATGAAATAAATTGGTTATTATTGATACATTTTGGATATGCATGATAATCACATTCATCATAGGGAATTTGTACTTTCACATGATGTATCTTGTTTTTATCCCAATTTATCTACTCTTCAACCCCTTCTCTCCTTATTTATAAAAGCTTCATTTCCATTTTTTCCTTCTTTTGCTTTTCTTTTCCCTTCCTTTCCCCCTCCCCTCTCCCTAGTACCTGTTCCCATTTGAACATTTTCTAAAATACATAGAGGACTCAAAAAAATCAGACCCTCCCCCCAAATTCAAAGACCCAGTCCAAAAATGGGCATCTGAAATGAATATATAGTTCTCAGATAAAGAAGTGCAAACAGCAAATAAATACATGAAAAAATATTCAACATCACTGGTCATTCAGGATGCAAATTAAAACAACACTGAAATTTCATCTCACTTCACAACAAATGGCTATCAAGAAGTCAATAACAAATGTAGACAGGGCTGTGGGGGAGAAAGGAACTCTTCTCTACTGTTGGTGGGAGTGTAGACTGGTGCAGCCACTGTGGAAATCAGTGGTTGCACCAGTCTACAGTCGAAAAACTGAAACTAGAGGTTCCATTTGACCCAGCTATTCCCCGTCTTGGTATCTTTCCAAAAGAATTAAGAGCATCATACCACAGTTCTATGTGCACACCTGTGTTTATAGCAGCAGAGTTTGTAATAGTTAAATCTTGGAAACAGCCCAAATGCCCACCAGCCGATGAATGGATAAAGATTTTTTTTTTCCTGGCACTAGAGTGCCACTCATTCATAACGAAGGATAAACTTGTGACATATCTAGGTAATGGATGCATCTTGAGACTGCACCCTCAAAGTGAAATAAATCAGACACACGTGTAAATACCACGTTGTTTCTCTGATGTGAGAAACTGAAAATGTAAATAAGGACCAAGATGTATAATAGATACTGTGAAAGGTAAAAGGAAGGAAATGTCCTAATCTGAAAATTTTAAATCCTTCTAAATTCTACACATTATGAACAGAAACATAGTACATCAAATGGAAAATTCCACACATAACCTCATATGATAGGTTGCAGTCAAAAGTGCAGGCACAATAAAAATATATAAAATTACCTCTAGGCTGTGTGTATAACGTGCATAGGAAGCATAAATGAACTTCATGTTTAGACTTGATTCCATCCCTAAATATCTTACTATGTATTTGTATTTTAAAATGGAAGAAAATCCAAAATCCAAAGAAGTCCAGAGGCTGGGGATATAGTTCAGTGGCACAAGTGCCTGCCTGACAAGAACAAAGTGCTGAGTTTGATTCTCAGTGTCAAAAAAATTACAACAAAAACAAAGAAGTCCAATATCCCAAATACTTGTTGTCCCAAGCATTTAGGGAAAGTTTAGTTGCCTTGCATAACTGTGCACTTTGATGAAGGGTGCAGTCAGTATTCTGTGTGATGGTTTTACTCTTGTGGTGGATTTGGGCTCTTGGGTACAGATAGTTTTTTTTTTTTTTTTTTTTTTTTTTTTTTGTGGTACTGGGGATCGAACTCAGGACCTTGCGCTTGCTAGGCAAGCGCTTATTCCACTGAGCTATATCCCCAGTTGGGTACAGATAGTTTGAAAGTAGTAAACGTGTAGCTGTTCACTTTCCATGTATAGTTCTTACCAAAATTTTTTTGGCCTGCAGTGTTTTAGATCAATTCTTAAGTCTCACACTCACATTTGTATTTCAAATATATCTTGGGCTTTCCTGTCATCCTGACTAATTTCAGTTAGAGAAACTTTGACTGTTACATTTTTCAAGAAGTTAAGGTTCTTTATGTAATTATTTTTTAGACTGAAATAAATATATATGTGAATAGATGGAAAAGTGTAGAAAGCAATATTTATAGCTAACATTTTACAAAGAAAAGACCTGTCCACCTCCCTTCATTATTTGCACAAGTATTCAGTTTGCCATCCCAAGGAAATGATCTTTCTTCCTATTTTTTAGTAATACCTTAGAACTAAGTGGTGTAGTTAACTTATTTCCTTAAGAAATACTGTGTAGATTGAGTTAGAATTAGCAGTAAAGATCATACAGTCTCAGTAAGTGTTATATATGTTCTTGTCGAAGCTTTACTAGATTAATATTGGATGTCCATTAAAGTCTGGGACCATAAGAATTTTTGTTTTGTTTCTGTGGGATTGAAACTATCAGGTAAATCATCCTGTGTTTCCATACCTTATAGAAACCCCACAGGTTGAATTCTCTATGTAGGTAATAGTTATTACCTTACATAAAGGAAACAAAGTTATTAAAAAACATTGTGCAACTGTTAAGGACAAGTATATAAAGCTTCCCCTAATTTCTTAGAATTCCTTAACTGATAAGATCTTTTAACTGTATATTTTATAACTAAAAATAGTCTAGAATGGTCAGTTTTACTTTATCAGCTAATAACTGGTTTGCTGTTTACTAGTCTCACTTGGGAGAAACTTATGGGAATGTTACTCCTTCTAATCTGGTTGGAAGACATTGGATAATATATTGAATAGTACACTAAGCAACCCCACCCCCATACTGTGGGTTGAACCCAGAGCATTGCACATGTTAGGGAGGTACTGTACCACTAACCTATGTCCAAGCTGCTCTTAAATTTCACTTTTAGAAAAGGTCTTACTAAGTTGCCCAGCCTGGCCTTGAACCTATTAGCCTCCTGCCTCAGCCTCCTTGAGTAGTGGATATTGTAAATATGTTCCACCATTCCTGGCTCTAAATGTTCTTCAAAACACAGTGAATTTGTTTTGTTTAATGTTGCTCATTGGGGAATTGGGACAGTATAACATTCTAAAACCGTGATGGGGAACCTTTTAGAGATGGGAGCCAAACTGCAACACAAAACCCACTTATTTATTGCAGAGCGCCAACTCTGCAATTAAACCTGAATACTGAGGTTTTAGTTTAGAAAAACAACTCATACATTTACATCTTTTGTTTTAAAAGAAAAACATAGTAACACACATGCTGTAGTCACCAACACTACTCTAGAATCTAGTTTGGTAGGTATTTTTATACTCAGTTGTCTCAACATTGTTACACTAAGTATAGAAATGAGCTTGAGTATTGTAACATTCTTACATATGGACTGTGTCATAATAACTCTTTCAATTTTGTAAGAAACAAAATTCAGGGGTAAGTATAGAGTGATACAGTTTTATTGACCCCACAGAGGGTCTAGAGAGTCTCCTGGAAACTTGCAGTGTGACTCTTAAGAGAAGCTTAGAAAATTAAAAACACTAGTAGAGCCTTGTTTTGTTTTGTTTCATTGACAAGGTCTTGCTTTATAAATGCTGGCTTTGAACTCAGTATGTAGCCCAGGCTGGCCTTGAACTCATGGTTATTCTCCTGCCTCAGCCTCCCTAGTGCTGAGATTACAAGCATGTGCCACCACACTTGGCTAGAGCAATTTTTCAAAAATAGGTGACAGTGGAGTTGGCCACATGTTCATGGCTAATTGGAGTCCTATCTGCCTCATTTATCTGTATGTCAAATTTTTTACTAGGAAAGTTTTCTGCCATGACATCTGTGAACATTTATATATATACAATATATATATATGTTATAGATAACGTGTGTTATCTATAACATATGTTATAGATAACGTGTATGTGTGTGTGTGTGTGTGTGTGTGTGTGTGTGTGTGTGTATATATATATATATATATATATATAATTTGTGCTATCTCCTGCTTTTTCATTGACTGCAGTCAATCTTAGGTTATTCTCTGCCTCATCTAGCAGCTGCTGGGTTGATCTCTCAGGGTCCCTTGCTCTTTTTATGAAATCTTTCTTTTCATGATCACTAACCACAAGCCTGTCTTCATCTGAGATCCTGTCCTCACAATAGCATTGGCAGATACTTTCATTGGAAATTTTATTCTCCTGGGTATCTGCTTGAATCTGCCTTACGGATTCCATTTCTTTACTGTGTTGAACATTCAAGTTTCTTAAGCTCCTCTATTTTTAAATTTTTTAAAAGTTTAATTTCTGAGGTGATGTTTGTAAGTTTGCTGTGGTGGGTTGCTTTATTGCTAGTATTTAGGACCCTTAGGAAACGACTGTTTCTCGGAAGGTTTCTTCGAGGTGTTGTTGGTTTTGGATTTCGAGCCTGTTGTAAAATCCTATGTCTTCAGTTTGTTGGGGATGAGCAGTTACTGCTTGCTTTATCCATCCCGATTCTTCGGCACTGTACCACCGTATTTTCTGTGACCCTAAGTCAGTCTTGGTCTTGGGGTACTGGAAAGAATAGCTCTTTAGAACAGTTATGTCACTTGTGGCTAATGTAGTAAGGTCAGCAATAACAATAGCATCAAACTGAGGTAACCATTAATTTGCCACCTTTAACTATGTGAACTAGATTTATGGTTACATAATAAAATCTTAAACAGACCAGAAAACTGTATGCACTGTGTAAGTCCTTAATATGGCAGTTTTCCCCCCAAGGGTTAAAACTTAAAAGGGGTTAGGGAAAAAATAAAGAAGAAAAGAGATTAGCAGTCAGGCTGGAGGACAGAGGCAGATCACGCTAACTTTGGGAACCTGGTGCAGAAGACTGGAGGGAAAGAGAAGGAGGAGATGGAAGAGAACAGAACACGAGCCACGAAGAGGACAGAAACCACGTTCACACTCGTTCAAAAACACGATCAAACAGTGAAGGAAAAAGGCAAAACAGAAACAAAACCACAGCAACAATAAAACACAAGAGTGGAAGTGGACCGCATGTTGTACATGACTATTAGAATCTTCGGGAAAGTGCCTATCTAGAAAAATGTTTGCTTGAAGATGCCTTAGGAAGATAACTAAAATCTGCAGAAAAAGAATAGCAAATAATTTTTGTAGATTGGCTAGAAGTTGGTGAGAAAGCATTTACAAGAGGTATGAGTTGGATTGTGTTTGCTAGTTACCCATCTTGACTAATTTTTATGTGAAGTTTGACAGTTCATTGTATTTCTGTGGTGTAGCAAAAATGAGGATTCTTTGAGCCAAGGAAAAGCTCATTTATTTTGCTGCCAGTAAAGGTTGGCAGCTCACAGGCAAACATTCTGATCCACAGAGAAAGGAAAATACTACTCACGTGGTTTAAGGTAGGAGTAGAATTTAGGGTGTGCGTGCCATCATCATCGTTACTCATTTCTCTGCAGATATGCAACTACATGCTCCAGTCTAGCTTTGTTTTCTTTAATATCAAATTTTAATGATTGGGAGTGGCAGAACAAATTTTAATAGGATTATTAGATAAAGTCTATTTATATGAGCCAGGATAAATCTTTCCTCATTTAAAAAGAAAAAGGTGTGTTTTGTCTCAATATAGTATGTGGTACAACTTGGCTGTAGGGTTCTTTGTGAAGGCAACTCTTAACTGCTAGTAGCTGCAGGTGTTAACTTGCAGGACGAATGAAAGTCATGTATACTCTTAAAGGTGCATTCTCGCTATCTGTTCTTACCCTTGCCCTTTTAAAAGGCAGTTTCTATACAGCATGAGAAATTGGAAATTACTATTTTTTAAACATTTAATGTGAGACAACTTTACAAAAATTATTTAGAGTACAATAAAAATATATTATGCTAGTGTTCTTAGAAATTGTAGTTTTCGGTATGCTACAATTTAAAGATAAAATTGGAAGAAATTTATGTTTGTTTTAATGCTTCTCTTGAGTTTCTATTTGGTGACCAAGTTTACCAGGTTTTGAGTTATTTGAAACATTAAATAACTTCTTCTTCTTCATTGTCTTTTTTTGCTATGTTAGGTGGAAAAATGTCTACTAGTGCAAGAAATTACTGATTTATTTTGGTGTTTTTTGATGATATTTTTTCTTTGTTCAATGTATTTAAATAGAATATCACACTTTGCCATTTGGTGTTTTGTCCTTTATTTGTATAAGCTTTGCTGTATGTTTCAAGTGAAATCTAATGCCTATTGGCAAGATATTTTCTGTCATCTCTCTTACATATGTGTAGCTTTTCCAAATCATTAAGTAGTTTTTTTATTATTATAACAACACCTTACGATTTGTAACAAAACCTCAGGTGGTTTTTGTTGTTGTTATTGAAGCCAGTTATGCGTAACTGTTTTGGAACTTGGGTAACTGGCAGTTGAACTAAAAGCGTAGAGCAATGAAAGTAGATTCTATAAAACGACATTCTAAAAACATGGTGTGGAGTAGTTGTCAATGTTAATTCGTTATAGAATGAGCAATGCTTTGTATTTACATAGAATTTATGATGATTTTTGTCTATCGAGAAATTTACTTATTTCCTTCCTTTCCCACTTTTCTTTTTCTCATCAGTGTAAACCAGAATACAAGGTACCTGGACTATATGTTATTGACTCCATTGTGCGACAATCCCGACACCAGTTTGGTCAAGAAAAGGATGTGTTTGCTCCCAGATTTAGTAATAACATCATTAGCACTTTCCAGAATTTATATCGTTGCCCTGGGGATGACAAGGTATGCTGTTAAGGAAACACTTCACCCTCTTGGTCTTTAGGTTTTCTTAATACGTGATTATGTTATTAGATTATTCTGAATTTGAATAATTATTACAATATTTATATTCCTTTCCTTAGAATTTCTTGGACAATGGAAATGTATAGTTGAATATGTATAGTTGAATTTATAGATTTATATATAAAATTATATATATATATATTGGGGGGGTCTTTTTGAGACAGGGTCTCACTATGCAGTTCAGGCTGGCCTTGAGCTCACTTTGTGGCCCAGTGGTCTCGAACTTGCAACAATCCTCCTGCCTCAGCCTCCTGAGTGCTGGGGTTACAGGCCTATGCCACCAGGCCTGGATATAATGTTTTAATGTATTAGAGCGAGTACTATTAAATAAATTGGTTTTAATAAGCTTTTGGAAGTATGGTAGATTATTATTCACACATGTGATCAATTCAGGATTATGACTGTATGTTCTGAGTTGATGTTTACCTCTTCATTGTTTGTGAGAAATAGATCTGCCAGGCAGTTCATAGATAAGAACTGCATATCTAAATTCTTTGGTTATGGTACAGTTTTATTAAAACGTTGGAAATCAACTCTCCTAGGCCTGGTAGATCTGAATATATAAATACTCTGCAGTTAGCATATAAAAACTTTGTACCCGAGGCAGAGCAAAAATGAATTGTTTATCCTTATATTTGCCATGTGATATTAGGTTACTTCGAATGATGATTTAGAATTCAGGTGGTGCTCTTTTGAGAGTTGAATGCACCGTTGATAAACAGGAAAAGGCAAGAATGGGTTAACCCTGATAATGGTTGATGTAAGGAAGAGCCACAAAACCTGAAAGTTCTCCACAAAGCTTTCAACTTATTTTAAGTAGGACAAGATTAGGTAGTTTTATTAGCTGTTACATAGGTTTGAATAAAAAAAATCTTGTTGGGATGGATAAATACAGAGATACATTTATAATAGTATTTTTTAATGAGCTTTTCTTAGATATAATTTTGAGCCAGTTTGTACCTTTTATTTTTGGTACTTGTATGCAGGTTAAAAGAATGTTTCAAATTTTAGATGACCTATATTAGTTGAGTCTTAAATTATAATACCATCTGAAATGTTACTAATTTGAAATTTTACAAAAACATTTTTAGAGTAAAACAGCACTTTGATTTAGGATTGTTACTATAGATTGATATCAGTTATAGTGAACTAATCAGTCAGATTTCGTAGTCCAATATTTCTCATTTATAGTAACATGCATAGAACAGGAATTTTTTTTTTACCATAAGGAAAAAACTCACATTAATGCATCATCTCAGGAAATGAATGAGAGTCATTGTTTTAATGTAGATGTGTAAATGAAAGTTGCTAGGTACTGATTATTTTAAAGAATGTCACTGTCTTAGAAATGAAAAGATTTTTATATAAGGCAAAAAGAACATATGAGATTTTTAAACACTGTGTGTATGTGTGTGCATGTGCGTGCGTGCGCACACATGTGCATGTGCACTTGTTTTATGGTGCTAGGTATTGAACCCATAGCCTTGAGCATGCTAGGCAAGTCCCTCTACCCTTGAGTTATAATACCAGCCCTAGTGGGGTTATGCATTTTATATAGAAGAAATAGTCAAATTAGAAAGTTGAAGTATTTGCTGCATAATTTTCTTACCATTTTCCTAAAATACAAAAATTAGCATGATAATGTAGTTTGGGTATAATTTAAAAGTGTATCATTATAATATTATGAGGAATTTAAAAATTAAGCAGATCTTTATTCTGAAATACATACATACAGCTAGCATTCTTTTTTATAATAACAACCTCTTTGACATTTTTTTCCTGACATAGTATAAGTAGTCTTACAATAATAGCAGTTATTACTCCCTGTTTGCGAAACTTTGATGTGTTGAACAGTTGTGAATCAAAATAGTGTCATAATACCAAAGAAATAGCTATTATATAGCCATTGTACTTTTTCTTGTGGCAGTGCAGATTCAGGACACTATTAGAGTGACTTGGAATAAGGTACTTGTATTTCAAGAAGTAAGATGTACTAGGTAGGCCAGTAGGTGTGTCTTGCAAAATACTATGGAACATCTTGAGGTATTAACTTTGTTGGGCATGTTTTTGTGCCTATAAATTTGAAGCTTTCAGGATCTTTAAAGCTCTTATACAACCAAAGGAGAAATAAGTAGGGATTTTTCTTGTCTTAAAGTTACTTCTAAACAATGCTGACTATCAAATAGAAGTCTGTAATACCCAGTCTTTTCAGGTTTATGGTACACCAAAAACAGCAGAAGGCGTAGGCAGCAGTATGAAATCTCTTTTAGGAGCAAGATTAATTAAATTGAAATGTTTTAGAGCCTGCCTCAAGAGGAGGTATAACTAATAAATAAGACATGATCTCTGGTTTAAACAATTTGATTCAGTTTGAAATTGAGGAAAGGAACCTGGGAAACCTTTTGACAAACTGTCTTTTATAAATGAAGAAACTGAGAGTTCTAAAACATGTTTTTATGTGTAGACAAAGTTGGCCTAAGACTATGATTAATGAGGAAAGTTATGTAGATAGCATGTAATATGTGAATTTTACAGCAACTGCATAAATGTTATATGGCTGGCTGAAAGCTTGCCAAAACTATGAAGTATTGTGAATACTTAAGTAATCAAAAAACCGAGATTACAACAAAAATTTGTTGTGTATGGTGGTAACTGGAGTGAGTTGAGGGCAATGATGAGACTTTGGGGAGGAAGGATAAATCGAACGCACTGCTGCAGTTAAAGAACCTATCAAGCAGAGATGGTTCAGAGATGTCAAGTCAGCTTATCAGTAGCAAGCGGGTCACATTAGATGAAGGTTTTGTCCTGAAGTTAGTTGTGTGTTCAAAAGGTAAGCATTACATGGGACAAAATTAAAATCAGCCTTAAATGTAACTATGAGATAAATCCTGACACTGCATTGGAACCCTTGAGTCAGTTCTTCAAGGCATCCATACTGCCAGGCATATTAGAATGGATGGAGGTAGGAGACGGAGCCCCCTCGTCATTCCTACCTTCAGCTGAGTGTGGTTGTCCTTTATCTTACGTATCTACAGAATTAACGTGGCTTTTCAAGCGAGTGAAAGTTTGCAAAGGCAGCATGGTGGAAAACGGAATTTAAGAGGTGGAAAGTATTAGAGAAGTACTTTAATCTCTTCATTCCAATCAAGTGTCTGAATACTCTGTATAGAATGACCGTGGTAAGGTTTTGAAAGCAAAGTCTCAACATGTCTTTTTTTTTTTTTTCTTTTTTAGAGTAAAATAGTGAGAGTATTAAACTTGTGGCAGAAGAACAATGTATTCAAGAGTGAGATTATTCAGCCTCTCTTGGATATGGCAGCAGGGATTCCTCCTCCAGTTGTCACACCCGTTTTGGCCAGTACAACTACAGCTCTGAGCAATACTCCAGGTATATTGCTACCATATAGATTAGTGTCTAGGTATTCTACTTGTATTTTTTATAAGGTTGTTCATTTATAAAACAATTTGATAGTACAGGAGAATATATGTCTAATATTAGATAATGAAAATTAATTCAGAAGCAAAAATAAAAGTTCTTTGCCTTTTGTGTGCAGTTTAGGCTGGCCTTGAGCTGACTTTGTAGCCTAGGCTGGTCTTGAACTCACAGTGATCCTTCTGCCTCAGCCTCCTGTGTGCTGGCATTACAGGTGTGTGCCACCACACCTGGCCTTTCTAGAAGTTAGAAAACTTTTTTTTTAATTCTCAGAAACATAATGAATTTGTGAAAATAGTTTTTGCCAACTAGGTTTTTCCAGATTTAGGCTATTGGTAGCCTTACATTTGCATCTAAATCGGTTTGCAGTTCATGTGAAGAATCCTAAAAAAAAAATTTATGAAAACAAAGAATACTCTTGTAATATTTTCAAAATCATGTTTTCTTGGACTATTTAAATGACATTAAAAAATTTTTATCACAGTCTCAAAAACTAAATTTGTTAGCATTTTATATGATTGCTTTTTATTATGCACATATGTATACATACATAGAGTTTTAATAAAAATGGCTTTGTGTTATACATATGTACTGTTTTATAATTTTTTCATCAAAGGATGTGTTTTATTCATGTTACCAAATTTTCTGTCATAAGGTTTTTCAATGCTGCTAAATATTATAAACTAGTGGCTTACATTATAAGGGACAAGCATGGAGCAGGTCTTTCAGAGCCTTTTGGGATGTGTTTTATAAATCTAGCTAATTATGTAAAAGATTTTAAATGAGCTTTCAAAATAAAGACAATAAAATAAAAACATATAGACTTGTATATATTTTATTAAAGTGGTAGAACAGAAACGGATCCTTCTGTCTTTTCTAGTCTGACATATTTTGGGGGGGGTGGGGATGTCTTCTTTGAAAGGAACACCTGTGACACCTGTTACTCCAGCCAATGTCGTCCAAGGCCTGTCTGATCCATGGGTATCTCAGATAACAAACACAGATACACTTGCTGCTGTTGCTCAGATCTTACAAAGTCCTCAAGGCCAGCAGGTGAGCAGCCTTTCTGTTATGATGAGTGATTTAGAATTACTTTTCTAATGTGTTGTTTAATAACATACCGCCTAGGAGTATTGTTTAGTTTTATAAAAATAGTATTACTATGTATACTTCACTGTAACTTCTATTGTTTTACTTCATCATGAACACTTTGATATCGTTAAATAATTGTTTATAAAAATCTCATCTTCACTAGCTGATTTCTTAGCACATAGTTTGTGCCAGACCTCATTGGATATTGTCGCTGTCCCAGTAGCAAAAACAGTAGTTTAGGTGAGACAGACAGTTTTTAAAAATGAAAGTATAACCAAAGTTATAGGAAGGAGCTAGTTTTACAAAACAAGTCAGTTATATAATGTTACAGATGGTAGTATGAGCTAAGAAAGGCAGTGAGGCAAGTGAGAATGGCAGTGTAAGGAAGGAGAAGGTTGGGTGCGGTGGTGCCCGCCTGCAATCCCAGCACTTGGGGCTCTGAGATGGTGGGTGGTGGCAAGTTTAAGGCCAGCTTGGGCTACATAGTGAGTTTAAAGCTAGCCTGAACGACATAGTGAGACTGTCTCAAAAAAATAAAGAAGGTAACATTTCAACACAAAATTTAAAAACCGACTTTGACCCCATCAGTGAGAAACAAGAGGCAACTCTGTTGAAATCTGATAAAAGAAAAGAATGGTATCATTATCATCTGTACGTCAGATCTTTCCCCAGCTATTCAAGTCATTATCTCAATGTTGAATTTTTAAAATCCATATCTCCCGGTTCTGATTTTTCATTTTGATTGTGCTTATGCTTTGTAATTGTATTTATACATTGCACTTAAGTTTCCTATTAGACTTCAGGCTTCCAGAGGCCAGAGAATACTTTTTGATTTGGGATATTCTGACACAAAACAGAGCCTCACACATTGCAAGTTCCAGTAAAAGTTTACTGAACGGTGAATGAAAGAAAGTTAAATGTCAGTGATGTGACGTAATACCCGTGAGCTTGATACGGAATAGCTCTGAAGTGGTTCACTTTGATTTGAGTAGTGAACCATTGAGTGAGACTACAGTGATATTTATGATTGAAAACATAAATTTTAACACTTTTCCATAGTTTCACATAGTTTTTAAAAAAATTTCATTTTTGCTGCACTTGTTTAGTTTTTTGTTTTTTGCTAATTTTAGATTTATGTATCTTAAATTTTTTTGTTTTAAGTTTCCATTACCATATTATTCAGTCTTGATTTTTGACTATTGATAGAATTTCTAAATGGCATTTGGCATCTTTGCTTCTTCCCTTTCCTTTTTGATGCATGTTTTTATTGTTTTCCTCAAAATTAATCTTCTAAACCGGTTTAGGCATGGTGGCACATGTCTATAATCCTAGCCCTTGGGAGGCTGAGGCAGGAAGAGTGCCATGAGTTCGAGGCCATCCTAGGCTACATAGTGAGTTAAAGGCCAGGCTGAACTATAGAGTAAGATCCTGTCTCAAAGAAGAAAGGCCTTCTATAGCTTATGCATGGGCTCACAAATGTATAGAAATGGCGTAAATCCAACTTTCATCGGTGTTCCCAGTGCAGCCTGTTAAGCACCACCGCACTGTCTTACTTCTCCTTCCTTACACTTCTGCCGTTCTCACTCGCCTGACTGCCTTTCTTAGCTCATGCTGCTACCTGTCATGTATAACTGACTTGCTTTATAACTGTTGTATTTTCTTTGTCTCTTTGTATTGAAATGTATGCTGTCTCAGGGTCTGGATTTTAGTCTTTTTCATTTTCATTGCTATACGTCTACATGATGGTAGGTTTCAGTACATTGCTGTGGGATGAATGGCATATAGGGACTTATCAGTATTGGATATACAAGTTCTATTTTAGAGTGGCCTAGAGGATAGGCTATGTAAGTTATTAGGAAAAAAGTTGCAAAGGAAGTCTTAAATGAAACCTAGGTTTTGAAAGCAATAAACCATAGGCTGAGAAATACAGGACTCATATACTAAGCATGAAGAATTGACAGAGATTTTTATATTGAAGTCACATGATCTAAACAGTACTTTACATGAGTTGGAGAGGGGAAATGCCTGCAAATAAGGAATGTCTTCCTTTCTGCAACAGTGATACTGAAAGAGAGGTGATGACCAAAAAATAATAAGGTTGGGTAGTGTGTGAAAAGACACCTTAAAAACACGAGAAGAACCTTGGTAGATGTTTACAAATATAAAAATCTATTCACTATAAAGTTACGTTGGATCTAGTTTTTCTATTTTTAAAAGACTGGAAACATGAACTGTAATATATATCATATTACGTGAAGTAACATTATGTGTGATAATACATTGAAAATAATTCCTAAAGCAGATGTTTTCATTTTAATAACTATTAATAATTGGACAGGAATTTTCCGGAGGAAATCTCCCAAAGAAAGTCAGACAGCAATTTCTGTTTTTTTCCCAAAGAAATAGTACAGAAGGTCAGTGCAGCAGTAAATGATAACACACGAAGTCGTTATAAAGAGATAAGTCGGATACTGTGTTCATTTGGAACTAGGGTGACTGAAGGAAGAGCTGTACAAATGAAGTTGTCAAGGCGAGTAGGGAGAGTTTGTAAAGGAGAAATACAGCATTTTCTTTCTACTCTTTCTTGGTCTTTTCACTTTCTCTTTTCCTTTCTTATAAGGATTTAGAATTTGCATCTTAAGCATATTTGTTGGTTTTAGTTGTTTTGCAGTTTTACATACTTTTTTATTGTCACATTAATAGTGTTTTTGTTACTTTTAGTAAATGTTTGATAAGCAGCTCTTTCTTTCCTAATTAGAGTAGGCCTGACAGCGTATTTACTGTCATCTTGCATGATATTCATGCCTTGTCATTCATACTGTGAGTTGAACTTAAACACAGATTTCTTAACTATCAGTAGCTTTGTTTTTTGGAGCTTTTAAAAATTATTTTGTAATAGATTTTTAATTAGTATTACAGTAATTACACATGTGGAACACAAGTGTGACATTTCAGTACATACATATAATACATAATGATCAAATCAGGATTGTTTGTGTATATATATCATCCCATCCATTTATAATTTCTTTCTTTGAAATCACAATCCTCTGTACTGCCTATTCTGAGACTCAGTTGTTGTCAACCGTAGTTATCGTAGCGTGCTATGAAATGTTAGTTTGTGCTTCTACCAAACCACCCTTATGTACCTGTTACATTTTATTTTAAAAATTAATTCTGGGATGTACAGGGGTTTCTTCTTTATGGATTCTTCTTGTGTATTTTTTAACAAGGGTGAGTAAATAGTAAAATGAGTTGCTTTCAACTATGGTTAACATTATTCATCATTAATAACTCATTTCCTTAGTCTCAGACTGTGCTCCATGGAACAGTTTTCTTAATTGGTGTCTGCTTTCAGAAAATATGTTTTCAGATGGTAAATATGAGGGATAGTAAAAGCTGCTGGAGTTGTCGGTACTCATCCCCTTACAGATTTAATTGAAAAAGGGATGAGATTAGTGGAAAATACCATTCAACTTGTGAAGAATTTTTTTTGTTTTTATGGTATGGCTGCTTATTATGTTTAAAAATCTCAGTTTACAGAAGCAGGATAAACAAAATACTGTGAAATAGGCATGCAAACCTTTTCTTGATCATTAAAGATTGCGTAGAATGATTAACTTCATTGGCTAAAAGTTGTAAACGCCACCCTTAGTGAATAAAACTCAACACCTGTTTTGTAATAATTTTATTCCCTTCAGCTTCAGCAGTTAATACAAACTTTACAGATACAACAGCAGAAGCCCCAGCCTTCCATCCTGCAGGCCCTGGATGCTGGTCTTGTGGTTCAGTTGCAGGCTCTCACTGCTCAGCTTACAGCCGCAGCTGCAGCAGCCAACACACTTACTCCCTTAGAACAGGGAGTCTCTTTTAACAAGGTAATAATTAAAATACCATATCTATTCTCTATGAAATGTGAAATCGTGTTTAATTTGTGGATTCTAATTTATAGTTACATTTTATTATGGCCTTAATATCACTGTAGTAGTATATAATGTTTCTACATTTTATAAGTGGTTCAAACTTACAGTAGTTTTAAAATTCTTGAAACATTTAATATGCAGTACTTTCTCTTGACTAAAGATAAATTGTCAGTGTATTTTCCATTGAAGCAAGTCATTGTTTTTTGAAATTCGTGGTATGGATGCTATAATCATATTAATTGGGTGGTTCTGTGTTCTATAATTTTAATATGCTGAAAATAAAATTGTTCAACATGTGAAGATTTGAAGGAAAACTTCTACAAGTTGTCACATGACTACATTATAAGTTGAAGCCTGAGTATAGAAGACAGTGTTTTTATCTTTTTTAAGGTTTCATTTTAGTAGTATAGGTTTGCATGGACACTTGGTACCTGTACACAGTATATTAGAATTTTTTTACTTCCTCTCATCTCCTACCTTTCTCCCTTTGTGTCTTGGTCTACTATTGAAAATCTTGTATAAATTATTGTGTCATATTCTAAATATGTTTATTAATTATAGGGATATTATACCTTGGAAGTAGTAGCTATGATCTTAACTCCTGCTACTGTTACTTTCAAGTCGTCACGGCGGGGTATTGGGAAAAGTTTTCAATTAGCAATAACTACTGTTACTTTCATAGGAGAGTAAAAATTGATTTATTGGATTACTATGTGGACTTTTTTGACCTGTAGCTTTCAAGTCTAATTTTGTGTGACGTTAAAATTGCTAAATTACATAAAAAAACCTTTAAATTGAGCACTCTAAAGATAGTGAAGCACCATTTTACAATGAGAATTATACTAGAAATCGATCCACTGATTATAGTCGTAGATGTTTCATCAAACCGTATTACTATGGGCAGGCTACCACATTACTTTAATCCTTCATATTTTCTTCTGTAAAATTGGAGCATTAGTACATATATTGCCTATGTTACAACATTAGTATGTACATTCTTCACTGTGATAAGACAGGAATACCGCCTCATTCTCCGAATACACATTCTGGGATCTCCTATGGATACTTGAAACTGCAGATAGCACCAAATCATATGCATGTCTTTTCCTGTAGATATATACGTAGCATGAATTTAATTTACAAAATTAGGCATAGTAAGAAATTAATAATATTTAATTTAAAAAATATACCGTAATAAAAATCACATAAATGTGCTGTCTCTTGAGTCAAATAAATAATATTTTCAGGTACAGATGACTAGAGAAACTGCAGAAATTGAAACCAAGCCTAACAGAGGAGTAAAATATACTTTGGAGAAGAGTAAAGATCCACTCACCGTACTTTATTGTGTAAAATGATTTAGGACACTTACATTAAATGGCAGAGATAAGCTAAAGGGTCATTTACAATAGCATTTGTAATTTATATTTGTATGAAGTACTTCTTAATTTGTCCCTTTCTTTCTCCGGCTCTTAGAAGTTGATGGATAGGTTTGATTTTGGTGAAGATTCTGAGCATAGTGAAGAACCCAAAAAGGAAATTCCAACGCCTCAACTGTAAGAATTGTTTTTCTTTATATCCATAATTCTTCGTATTTTATAAATATTGGGTAGAATATTACTATCTGAGCTATTAAGTATACTTTAAATAATATGTTGAAGGTTATTACAGGCCGTTGAGCTCTACACTGCATTACAGAAAGAGAGAGAGTTGCTCCCTTGTTGCCTCCCTAAATTACTGGGATTCTTTTTCACGTCTTTGCAAATAGAATACGTGAAAATTCCTTATAAGAATATTGAAAAATGTAGCTGTGGTATTTTCAGTATTGGTTTTATTTAACTCTTTAAAGGAATATTGGGCCTACTGCCCAGGTCAAATTTTAGGAAGCGTACCAAATTATAAGAAGTATATAAACTAAGGAGACATAAGGGTTGGAGTTACAGGGATGTGAAGATGTGTAGTCTATGTTGTTACTTAAATCAGTGATCCCTTTCCCCACAACAGTTCTGCAAAGTCATAGATTCTAAGCAGGTACTCCATATGAAAAAACCATACACGGAGAATGTTCGAGATTGGGAAGTGGAATTTGTGAGAACTCAAAAGAAGATAAATGATGAAAACCCCTAGTACTATTTCAAACAGATTATTCGTTTTATGTATTAACATGTAAAATACACATAATCTTAGAATAGGTAAATTACAAATACATCCTTTTGTTAAAGGAAATTTTTTTGATAAAATTAAAAACTAATATTTTAGATTATGAAGTTGGAAGGAGCCTTTGAGATCATGTAGATCAATGTCCTAAATATGAGCATATCTAACCACTCTTGTCATTATGTATCCAGTGTCTTAATGTCCCCTGAGACAAGAATGTGTCATACATTTTTTTGTGGAACTGAGTCCTGTTTATTTTGTACATGTTGATAGAAGCTTTGCTTTTTGAAGCAAGGAAGCAAATTTACTCTATTATCTTTTGACCTTTAATTTACTACTGAGGATTAATCTTCTCATATCAGTGCCCTAAACATGAGAATCTCTAACCATTCTCATTATGTGTCCAACATCTTAATGTCTTCTGAGACAAGAATTTATCGTATATTTTTTGTGGAACTGAGTCCTGTTTATTTTCTACATGTTGATGCAAGCTTTGCTTTTTGAAGCAAGGAAGCAAATTTACTCTATTACCTTTTGACATTGAATATTTGAATATTTGAAGATAGGTGTCATTCATCCCCATAGGTTTATGTGCTCCAGGTGAAGTGTACTTGCTCCAGCTGCTTCAGGACTTCTCTCCACACTGACTGCCCTTTAGGGGTGCCCTCTTTCTGATTCATGCCTTAGTTTATGGCACGCAGAATTCCAGTGTGGATTTCACAGAGTATAGTTAGACAGTTGTTTCTGGTAATAAACTGAGTAATGTGTGTGCTTTTCTAAAAGGAGCATATTAGTTTTATGAAGTTTATGGTCAGTTATACTTGCAGATCTTGCACATAATGGTCGATAGAGCATTTTTCCCACTTCATACTTACAAAAGGCATTGAAGTCAGTGTTGAAATGCTTTAATTGTTTCACTGAGTTCTTCTTAGCTATAATAAAACTTACTAATTTCCATATATTTAAGTATGAGATAGTAATATCAGATTTTCAGCAGTATCTAATGATGTGGTATCTGTCTGTTGAAACACTGCTGAGCACATTTCTTTTAATGTTTTAATATTCCTAAGTGTTCCATTTTGGTGTTAATATTTCAGAAGTAGACATTCTAGTACAGTATATTTTATCAAGTTGGCAGTTTTTTCTTTGAATACTCAGATTATTTTTATATTATTAATGGGTGTTAAAATATATTTTTTCTTATTTTCTTTTTAGTTCTCATGTTTCGGAATCTGTGAACAATTCCATTTTTCATCAGATAGCAGAACAACTACAACAGCAAAACCTTGAACATCTCAGACAGCAGCTTCTGGAACAGCAACCACAGAAGGTTCATAACCCCATCTTGTGGTCTTTGGAGTTACTGCTTTTTATTCTGTAAATTGGATATTTCCTGGGGTGGCTGGGCTGGTTGGTGGTTGCTTTTGGATTGAATATTTTCTCAACTGTTTCAGTTTTTACCAGCCACTTTATTTTTGTTCTTAACCATGATGCTATTTCTTTAACTTATTACTGAGGATGAATCTTAGTTTCTTTATAGTTTTTCTATACACTTAGATTTCAGTATTCTGGAAGTAGAAATCAGAAGGCTGAGGTGGGCTTTTATTTTGTGTTATTCTATTTTATTTACTTATTTATTGTTGGAGACATGGTCTTGCTATGAACTTAAGGCTGGCCTCAAACTCATGGTAATCCTCCTGCCTTAGCCTCCCAAGTGTTGGGATTATAGGCCTGAGCCGTTGTGTCTGGCCTGAGGTGGGCTTTCAGAACTACCACTTATTTGTGTTCTTTTTTCTCCATTCTGTTCTCTGTTTAGCAAGATGATGATTGTGTTGGTGGAGGTAATGATGACAAAATAGAGATTACCATCTTTTATTATTACCATTTGATAGGAACTTTGTTAGACATATATTCAACAAAATTACATTGCATTTTCATGAGGTAGGCGTTCGAACTCCCTTTTACTGTAGATGAAGTTGAAACTTAGTGAATTACATATGTAATGCAAAAGATCATAGCTAATAGAATATATAATCAATCTTAAGATGCACCATTATTTTGTATGTAGCTGGGAATTTGAAAACACTTCAACTACAGTGTAACATTCTTTTGTTCTGTAAAAATCTTTTAAATTTCACAGATGATGAAATAAAAAAGATTATACCCTAGAATTGACCAGTTATGAGCTAAGCTTAAATCTACTACAAAGTTTATTTCTATTTTATATGAGAAATACTTCCAGATATAAACTGTTGTTAGAAAATTCCTGCAGTATACTTTGCTAATAATAAATTTTGGAAACATGAAGGAACTTCAGCATAATACCACGGATGTTTTAAAAGTCTGAACAAGCTGGGAGTGGTGGCACACGCCTGTAATCCTAGCACTCGGGAAGCTGAGGCAGGAGGATCATTGCAAGTTCGAGACTAGTCTGGGCTACAAAGTGAGCTCAAGGCCAGCCTGAACCGCATAGTGAGGCCCTGTCCCAAAAACAATAAATAAATAAATAAAAATTTGAACAACACATCCTTAAGCAAGAAATGTGTGCAGAGGTGATCGGAAAAGGGATTATTTGAGGTTCTGGCCTCAAGTAGCGTCTTCCCTGATGGTGCCACATATGTATGTAAACACGAGGCAGAAGTCTAGTTTTTGTAATAAAGGTGAAGGAGTTGGGTGTATTTGAGAGGGAATAGGTGCTTCAGCTGGACAGTATAGCAAACTTGAGACACGGCTATTTCTGCACTTTGCATAAGGATGCAAATAATTTAAAAAGTTACCTGCTTTTAGGTAAATTTGAGTCTATATAAAATTGCAATTTTAAGTTTGATGATTTAACATGACATTTCTGTATTTTGGTCTCCTAAAAACATTTAATTGTGATGTTTATTGTATTTAAATTTTCATTTGTAATGAAGTATTGGTGTTGTTTCTAATAGGCTACTCCTCAGGATAGTCAAGAGGGAACATTTGGGTCAGAGCATTCGGCGTCACCTTCACAAGGAAGCAGTCAGCAACATTTTCTTGAACCTGAGGCAGCTTTGGATGATTCCATAGATATTCAACAACAGGTAAGTATATTTCTGAGTCATAAATTTCTAAAATTATTTTAAGAAATCATGTAAAATATCGAATAGTAATAATGTCCTGAATGTGTCTTTTTTATTTTATGTATGTGTGTGTATATGCATGTATGTGTGTATTTATTTATTTATTGTCTTTTCTGTACAAGCTCTATATGTAACTTTTTAATCTATTTGGCACTAATTCCTTTTTAAAGGAAGAATTGT
Source organism: Dinomys branickii (assembly GCA_004027595.1). Lineage (NCBI taxonomy): Eukaryota > Metazoa > Chordata > Mammalia > Rodentia > Dinomyidae > Dinomys > Dinomys branickii. The sequence continues at coordinate 47,465 of PVLD010002390.1, read as the reverse complement.
TAATTAGTAAGTAAATCTAAACTTAGGACTTTGCTTATCTCTGACTTTCAAGGATATGGATATAGATGAAGGACAAGATGGTGTGCAAGAGGAAGTCTTTGAACAAGAACCTAAGAAAGTGGCTGTTCGTTCAAGATCAAGGACTCACTCACGATCTCGTTCAAGGTTCTACAATAATAATAGTACCTGGGTGTGAACCTAAAAGTGTTACCTTTTTTCTTTGCATCAAGATTAAAAGAAATATTTTTCTTGAAAATTTCAATATGCTTAGAAAATAATTTGAAAGCAAGAACAAGGGAACCTTTGTTCTTTTTTTTGATATGTGTACCATTTGAATAACTTAATGTTTGATTTTTAATGTTTATCAGATATGCCTGTGCCATTTGAGTAACAGTGGCAGGTGTATCATAAAACTAGAATTTGGGATTATTACTTGATTTTAGTACTAAGATGATAGTTTAGGATGTTATTACCTCTGAACATCTGTTAAATCAAATTATATTTCTTACAGTCTAGTTAATCTCATAATGATCAAAATTGCCCGAAAAGTTAAAATACCAACTCATTTATACAAAATATTAAGTATAATACTAACAAATTTTAGAATGTTTACTATAAATGGTTTTAGATTTCATCTAAACTCATTGGTCTTTAACACCCTTTCCCAATGTGGTATTAGAGGCTGAATCCAGGGCTCCGTAGTGAGCTACATCTGCTTGCTGTCTGTCCATCTGTCCTTCCTTCTTTTCCGTGTGTCCTTGTCCATCCATTTGTGTATCTTTTCTGGTAGACGGTTTTAGTAAGTTGCCCAGGCTGGGTTTGAACTTAAGTGATCCTCCTGCCTTAGCCTCTCAGAGTGTTGGGGTTATAAGAACATGTCCTCCTATTCTTAGAAGTACAAAACGCCTATGCAGGGCCAGAGATACAGCTCTGGCGCAAGCGCCTGCCTGGCAAGCATAAGGTCCTGGGTTTGATCCCTGGTACCCTCGGGGAAAAAAAACCTCCTATGCAAAATTACATGGTGAAGTAGTGCTGTCTTGGACACCTTCTCTATTTTGTAATGATTGGAGCCTAGTATTTCATCACTTTAATGTTCATTTTCTTTTCTTTGGTCTTTGATTTGAGTTCTTGGTTTCTGTTTGAAAATACACTGACAGACACTAGGAGGCCCTTTCTCCAGTCTCACTCTCCCTTTTTCTAGGTGAATATTCATCTAGGCTCAGAGTCATTAAACATTTATGGGCAATGTAGGTGTGCTTAGCACAATATTCAAGCAAATGCATGTTTGATACTTGATTATACTATAAAGTATTTCAAGAAGTAGCCAGGCTTTTTCCTCCCTTGCTTGGTATTTGCAAATTTGGTGGAAGGATAACATTATCATTAGAAGTAAACTAAAACTATTTTGTAGATCACCAAGAAAACGAAGATCCAGGTCACGATCTGGCTCTAGAAAGCGTAAGCACAGAAAGCGATCACGCTCTCGCTCAAGAGAAAGAAAGAGAAAATCATCACGTTCATACTCAAGTGAAAGGAGAGCCAGAGAAAGGGAGAAAGAACGGCAGAAAAAGGGATTGCCTCCAATTCGATCTAAAACCCTAAGTGGTAAGTGATACATTTTGGTAAGACGCTGGTTTCCGTAAACATTAAAAACTATTTATCTGGTACAATATTTCTCATCAAAATTTTATTTTCAGGTGTAAGTTGAAAGGAATTCAGTAAGTTAGTAATTTTGTTCTAGGTTTTTTAAATGTGATAGAGAAAAGAAAAGCTGCTTAAATACCAAGGTCATAAGGGTCATGCTTAAAATGTGATATGACTTAATAATAAGTGATACTATGACCATTATTATTATTCACAATAATGATATTATGATAGTACCCTAACAGTTTGTAAACATCAGCTCTGTAAGAGTAGTTTTTATATGAACCCTATTCTTTGCCATAATTTTTAAAGCAAATTGTAAACTTTAGGGTTAGTACCTAGTGGAGAAATTACTATTTTAGAAACTCCATCTTTATATATTGATCTATTATATGTAATTAGATTTGGTAATGATAGGGTTCTTTTAGGAACACACACATAAAGGTTCATGTGGTAGCAGTGTTAAATATAGCAAAGTAAGTTGCCAAATTCTGCCTAAGATACTCTTAGTGAATTATGACTTGTAAGGTGAATTGAAAGACTAGACATGGCAAAGTAGTACAGATAATGTAGCAAATTGCCAAGAACTAAACACGTATTATCTAATTTCTGAACTCTCCACATCCTTCTGCCAGGAGATGAACAAGTGGTATAATTTATAGTTGTAAGAGCATGTTGGACTACCAAGACTAAAATCAAAGGTAGCTCCCGTTTTACTGAGTTTTTTTTTTTTTTTTTTCCGGGACCGGGGATCGAACTCAGGGCCGTAGTGCTTAGCGGCAAGCACTTAGCCCACTGAGCTGTACCTCCAGCCCTTACTGAGTTTTAACAGTGTGAGTGGACCTTGACTATCTTGCTAGAATCTTAGTCTGGTGAGAGCTAGTGTCAGTTTACTATTAGTATTTCTGGCTTTGGAAGTTTCTATTTGAATGGTGAGAGATTAAATTTAAGCATTTTATTGTTGGTTGGTAAAATAATGTCAAAAAAACCTGTTCCTCCTATGTAGTGACCATTAAGATGTTCAGATCATGAATTCATTAACCGGTATTATGGTAGGGCTTTTACATATAATTGCTTTGATTTAATTCTTCACCAAGTTGTTGCTATCACTGTCTACATACTGTGAAATCTATTCTCGATTTAAAGTTTATTACTTTTTAATTGACTTGTACATATTTATGGGATGTTATGTTTCCATGCACATATACGGTATGTAATGTGCATTTTTGTGTTTGCCTTGTTTTATCCATATTACCTCAAATGGCAGGATTTCATTTTTTATAGTAAATAACATAATGGAGTTTATTTTCTATTACTGTTTTATTATATGAGTAAAACATAGTAAAAAAGAAAATTTAGAGTGCATATAAGTGAAAATAGTGAAAAATATCTCTTCCATCATTTACCTCACAACTCTCTTTACTCTGAAATAATAGGTTTTTTTGTGATCAGTATTTTCCATATATTTTATTTTATTTGGGGGTTTATTATTATTGTTTTATTTGTAGTAGTAGGGATTGAATACAGGGTCGTTGAACTGAGCTATATCCTCTGCCTTTTTAAATGTTTTTTGATTTTGAGGGTCTCACTTAAGTTTCCAAAACGGGGCTGGAACCCGCCGTCCTCCCGCAGCCTCCTGGCGCCAGGGTTTCTGGTCTGTGCTGTACACCAGCTCTAAGTGTACATTTGAAACACATGTGATATTTCTCTGTAATGGACCTTGGTGTGAATTTATTTTATTTTAATTTAATTTAATTTTATTTAATTTAATTTAATTTAATTTTATTTTATTTTTTTGAGACAGGATTTCACTATGTAGCTCAGACTGGCTTTGAACTCACTGTGTACCCCACACAGCCTGGAGCTCGAGACAGTCTACCTGTTTTAGCCTCCCAAATACTGGGATTAAGGATTAAGTCATGCACCACTTTGCCTGGTTTAATGTGGATTTTATTTTATTATTTATCTAATTTTATTTTGAAGAGAGTAGTTTGAAAAAAGAAAAATAGCAACATACAAATATCATAGACATAAAACCAAGCAAGAACATTAAAAGTGATACAGGGTTTCAAAACAAAATTATAGGAATTAACAGTGGTTTTTATATTGCATACTGTTACCTTCAGCTACATTTCTCAGATTATCAGATGTCAGAATGCAGGATTGATCAAACCTTAATGTGAATTTTAGAACACAGGATTTCCATGAATAGTCCAAGAAATAGGAGTCATCAACAGTGACATTTTTAGGAATGTGTCCCTTCCCCACATGAGGGAGAATTATTGTTGTTTACTAGGGAAGAAACATAGACAGGTAACAAAGAGGTTAGGAAAGTGGAACACTGGGGAGATTAAGGCAGTTGCAATATGTAGGACAGAGTAACAAAGAAGAAACGTTCAGAGAGCTGCAGAAATCTGCACAGGCTTTCTGGTATGTTGAATTACCTCTTCCTACAAAAAAAAAAGTTACTTACATTCAAATCCTAGAACAGCTGGGCATGGTTGTGCATGCCTGTAATCCTCACATTCAGGAGGGTGAGGCAGGAGGATTGCTTTTGAGTTTGAGGCCAGCCTGGGCTATATAGTGAATTGGAAGCTAGCCTGGACTACACAGAAAGGCCTACCTCAAAACCAAATAGCAAATCATTTGGCAAATGATGAATATGTTACCTTACATAGAGTGCCATGCAGCTTTCTATCTCTGTGACGGAGTATTTGATAATGAGGGAAAAGGGTTCTGGTTATAGTTTCAGAAGTTTTGGTCTATGTTTCTTGGCCCTATTATAGTTTTTAGCCTGTGATGGCAAGAGTATTTCATGACAGGGGCTACAGAGGAAACTTGCTCACCCAGTGGTGGCTGGGAAGCAGAGAGAGAAAGGAAAAGACTGCAGGCCCAGTGTGGATTTCAAGAACACTCCCCTGTGTCATTTTCTTCCACTAGGCCCTGCCTCCCAGAGGTTTCACCACCTCCCGAGTGTTACGAGCTGGAGCTAAGCTTTTGCCATGTGAATGTTTGGCAAGATACTTGATAGCCAAACCATTACGGCCCTTGGGATAAGGAATTTGTGGGGTTTTAAAAATTGAGTGTATTGACACATTTTAAGCATGCATAATGGTCACATTCATCATAGGGAATTTGTACTTGTAAATGATACACCTTGATTATTTTTCCCTATTCCGCTCCCCTCCTTTCAACCCCTATTTCCTCGCTGTTTGTAAAAAGTTTGTTTTCAATTTTTCCTTCTTTTTGTATTTTCTTTTCCCTTCCTTCCTTTGCCCTTCCCTCCTCTGTAGTTCCTTTTCCTGTTTGAACATTTTCTTCCTATTTGGCAATATCTATTACACATTTAGTCTTTATTTACACTTTCGGTTTCTCATATTAGAAACAATGTGGTTTATAAACGTATGTGTCTGATTTCTTTCACTTAAGAGTATGGTCTCAGGGTGCATCCATTTAGCTAAAAGTGTCTCAAGGTTATCCTTTATTGCTGAGTAGCACTCTACTGTAGGAAAAAACCCTACATCTTTATCCATTCATTGGTTGATAGGCATTTGGGCTGTTTCTAAGATTTAGCTATTACAGTCTCTGCCGCTATAAACATAGGCGTGCATATATTGCTGTGGAATGTTGCTTTTAATTCTTTTGGGACAATACCAAGAAGGGGAATAGCTGGGTCAACTAGAACCTCAAGTTTTAGTTTTTTTTTTTTTTTGCGGTACTGGGGATTGAACTCAGGACCCTGCACTTGCTAGGCAAGCGCTTATTCCACTGAGCTATATCCTCAGCCCCCAAGTTTTAGTTTTTTGAGGAACCTTCACACTGTTTTCCACAGTGGTTGCACCAGTCTACACTCCCATCAATGATGGAGAAAGGCAGGGTCTTGCTGTTTAGTGCAGGCTGTCCTTGAATTTGAGACAATCCTCCTACTTCAGTCTTCGAAGTGCTGGGATTAAAGGCATGTGCCACCATGCCCATCTTAAGGATCTAATTTAAATTTTATAAAAAAAGATGTTGAGGTGGAAAGACCAAATGTTATTGAATATTAATTATGTATATACACAGGGTGAGACTACATGAGACAAAAAACAACTGGCAGGGAAAGAACAGTTACCAGAGGTCTGTGTGAGCTAATGTCCATCCTGAAGATGCTTGAGCTCTGACCGCCAAATTAATTCACAGAGGGGTATGCTTTAGTTTGAGGTTAAATTAGTGCTAGATCTGCTCTAACAAGGTAGTCAAAATGTTATAAACTTTTTTTAAACGACATTGATATAATTCCAAATACAGTATATTAAAACTCTGTAAATGCGTTGGGTGGAAATATTTTAAAGTAGGTGTCTTCAGTAAAAAAGTAGTATTCATGGATGCGTGCATAGTACGGCTAAAAGAAGGCAAAGGGCCTCGTGTTTAATAAGTGTTTACTAAAAGGCAGGTGGCCTTCAGTAGTTCAGTATTTTAAGGCTTTCATGGTACTAATTTAAGGTGCTTTAATTCAGATTTTTCCCATTTGTTAATCTCTACAAAGTAGTTGTTTCCCTAAGGATGATGTAGGTAGTACAGTGTTCAGATTTAACTGATTAGGAAAAAATATTGACTTACTCTAATACCAAAAGACACTTAAAAAGTTTCACAGATAGGAATTGCAGTGGAAAATGATTTTGAAACTTTTTCCTAACTCACCTAGGAAATTTAAAGTTCCCATTTCTCAATTTGCTATACCTCATACCACTCATCACCTGCAAGTGGTTCAGTGTGTGCAGCCAAGCTTGAGAACAGAAGACGTGCTAATTGGTTGACTGAGTGCAAATGTGAATGAATACCTGGATTTCAGTTGATTTTAAACAAACTAGATATTAACAAATATTTAAAAAATATTATCATAAATTTAATCTGTTGTTACTAGTGTTCTTTTCCCCTTGGCTCTTTGAAAGAAGTTAACTGTATGATTTAAGTCATTTGTCTCTTATGTCTTTTTAGTATGTAGTACTACTCTCTGGGTTGGTCAGGTGGACAAGAAGGCAACACAACAAGATTTAACTAATCTTTTTGAAGAATTTGGACAGATTGAATCTATTAATGTAAGTATAAGTTTTTAAAGCAATTATTTAAGGCTATAAAGTTTTACTCGTATAATAATCACTGCAATTAACTTTCTAATTAAGGCCCATAGTATTTAGCTTTAATAATACATATCTTTACAAGGATTGTTTTACATTTTTCATTTCTGACCCTATGTCATTCTGCTGTTCATCTCTAACTTTCTAATGAATTCTAATAAAATATTTAGGAGGTTTTATAGCAGTAAAGCACTTGCTTTGAAAGAACAGATGTTTGAGTTAGCAGGAACCCTATATATGATCTAACTCAATTATACTTTTTTTGAAAATAATTTTAGTGGTTTAGTTTTAATATACCTAATGATCACATCATCATAGAAAATTTGTACCTGTGCATAGTATATCCTGATTCTTCTTTTTTCCCCATCCCCCTCCCCTCTCAGTTCCCTTTTAAAAATGTATATAAGGAAACTGCCCTACAAATTGTAATCTGCACACGAACACTTCCATAGTAGTACGTGCTCCACTGTACTTGGGATACTAGTCGACTTATCATGGAAGATTTATTGTTTTTTTTTTTTTCCTTGGTCTCCCTCATTCTCTTTCTCTTCAAACAGAGCACACGCTAGGGAAAAACAAAATACTGTGGTCAGGGAGTTGTTTGTAACTTGAGCATAATTATTCTGATCTTCAACTATTTTTTCACTGATTTTGCCCTACTTAGTCTGCTTTGAGTATTTTGTTTTCTGAGACTGCTTTAACCATTTAAATTGTATTTATCCTTACGTATTATTTGCTTTCCTCTCTCCCCGATTTCGTAAATTCCAGTTATTAAAATGAAACTAAGCCATAAAATGTTTTACGGTTCTTTGTTTAAAGAGGCTCTTAATTCGTTAGTCCTCTGATTTCATTAGCTATCATTGGACTATTTATTATTTACCAGGTAATTACCCCAGTTTTTCTTTGGTCTTAATTCCCAGTGTTCCATATATGGCCTATATTGTTTTTATTAATACTAGCATTGTTCATTTGAATTGAGTTTGAGCTTTTTGTGTTTTGCTTTCCCGTGCGTATGGTTTCAATGGACCCTAACAAAGTTTGTTAAATCCTTCACATGTGGTTATCTTCCTATGAGGAGACCAGTGATTTTTTTGAGTTATCCAGATAATAAATAGGTGATTGAGTAATTCAGTTTAGGTATTTCAAATTTCTCTTACCCCAAGAATGTTGTAGGATTCTCTTAGACTTCTGTCTTTTTAAATTTCATGTGTGAAACATAGCTGTCTTTCAAAGTCCATCATAATATAACCTCTCTGAAATTTTTTCTGATTTTCTTATAACTTTAAACTATTCCTTGTTCTACATATCAGAAATACGTTTTTGCATTTGAAAAGTGGAGATGTGTATGATGAATATCTTTTAAATTTTTATCAGTGTGCCACAGTGTGCTAATTCTACTGTACAGCCAGCAAGTACTTGTTTGAACAGAACAGACCTTGTATCATTTTGCTGTCCAAATAGGAATTTGGATTTTCTTATTCCACTGAGCATCTCTTTGCTGTTATCGGCATCCTTTGTTACGTTTGAGAAGTTATTATGTGCAAAGGGCTGGTGGTACAGTCTAAATGTGGAAAGCTGAAAGATTTATAACTTATTCACTTAGTTTTGGAGAATTTGAAGACTGAAGAAAAAAACCTTTTTTTTTTTGCCATGCTATCCATCTTTGATGAGCTTCAAAAAAGCATTTTATGAGTTGGTGAGGTGTTAGACCTACATTGCAAGCGGTAAAGAATGTCATGGGTTGGAAACTTTTTTAAGAGGTTTGATATTAAAGAGACAGTAACTTGAATTGTTAGCAAGGTTGAGGAAAGATTATTTTGATTAGTATAGATTATTAGTCATTGAGTAAAAGTGCTAGACTGCTTTTGGAGCTAGAATACTTTTGAGCTTTTTAGAAACTAAAATGTATGTAGTTTTCTCAATTAATACACTGAAGATAGTCTTAGCATCTGTTGGTTTACAGGATAGTTAAATGCTTCATAACTCAGTCTTCATATTTTTATTTTGAGGCTTTTTTGTATTCATGTTAAAACATTTGTGCCAAAGTACTTGGATAAAATAAAATTTTATAAAACTGAAATATTTTAGCTTTATCCTTAAGTATAGATTACATTTTTTCTTTTAAACAAGGTCTCACTGTAGATTACAAATTTTATATGAAGGATATGATAGTTCTCTAAATCCAGCTATGCACGTATACTTTATATTATATGGAAAAATAAAAATAGTGATAGGAATAAATTATTTGCCTGCAAATATTTTGGCCATGCAATATTTTCCTTTCATCTGGTGACATTTTGCATATGAAGGTATGTATTTTTGTTGGTATTTTGTTAACTTGTGATATTGAAGGTTTCACATATATCATGGCTTGGAATGAAACCAAATAGATTTTGAGTTTTGGGTTTATTTTTTATGTAGAGTAATTGAATAGAGTACATGAACTGTGCTGGTAAATAGCTGGAAGAAGAAAGGGGATGTCAATTCAGTAAGCTATCAAAGTAGAATTGGAGTATTATTACATGTTCTGTTTCACTAAAAACATAAAAATACCACAAGGATTTTCTGTCCTTATACTCTTGATTTTTAAACTTTCAACTTTTTCTTTTAATAGATGATTCCTCCCAGGGGCTGTGCTTATGTCTGTATGGTTCATCGGCAAGATGCATTTCGGGCTCTTCAGAAACTCAGTTCTGGCTCATATAAAATTGGTTCCAAGGTCATTAAGGTGAGATTGTGTGGAGGGAGAGTTGTGTAGGCAGCCAGCATTTGACTTTAGTCTATTATGTTAAAAGTCCAAGTTTATCATAGGAAAGATTTACAGGTGTTTTCTCTCTGTTTCTCTGTCTCTTTCTCTGTTTCTCTCTCTGTGCCTCTTGTACTGGGATTTGACTCTGGCCTATACCATGCTGAGTTTGAACAGTTACTGTGCTGTACCCACAGCCTTGTATTCTTTTTACTATAATGTGTACACTAGAAACTTAGATTTTAGAACTGTTGATTTATTAAATCAGATATAGGTAAAATAAACTCCAATAACCAAAACTTTAGTCAACTTGTTCTTTTAAGTCACACTTGTACAGTTCTGCAAGTAAGGTTGCAGTTTTATGAACAGAACTCTTTGTTTGCAAGTTTGTCTTTTGTTTACTTCCAACATCTCCTAATTCCCTAATTTATATTACTTTCTTTTATATCTTATATAAACCAGATCTTTGTGATTATCTGCAAGCATATTTTTTCTCATTAGTCCTTAAATTGAGAGTTTTAAAAATGTTTTCCTGTTACTTCCTGTGATTAATTCACAGTTCATTTCTGTTATTTATAGATCATTTATTCCATCAGTTTCTACAACTAAAATGTTAAAAAGTGTCCCTTTCAGGGACTTAACACATTCCCAACAAGGCTATAATTCATATGTGTGACTGCTGGATGAACAACTGGAGGTACATGCATGGCTGTCCTATCAGGTTGCTTGGGACAGTCTGCCCAGTGGGAGAGTTGGGCATGTATCACCAGTGGTTCAACCTGGCCAGAATGTAAATTGTAATAACTATCCTAATTATTGCTAAGTAGAAATTGATATTTCTTGGTGAAACTAGATTTGTATTTTCTGGAAATGGATAATTTTAGACTTACAATAAAAAGTGGAAATACTGTAATTGCTAGCACTGATGAACATTTAACACAAAGAGCCTAAACAGACTTAATTTGTGTTTATATTGTTGAAATACAATTTTGAATTTTTTACACTGTTAAAAGTATACATATGAGTTTCCTTTTTTCCTCCTTGTTCCCAATAGATTGCTTGGGCTTTAAACAAAGGTGTAAAAACAGAATATAAACAATTCTGGGATGTGGACCTTGGAGTAACTTACATACCATGGGAAAAAGTTAAAGTAGATGACTTGGAGGGGTTTGCAGAAGGAGGCATGATTGATCAGGAAACTGTAAATACGGGTAAGAACCCCATGGTCACTTTATTATTTACAAACTGCTTAGAATTTTGTAATTGAAATGAGTTAGAGCAACAGTCAGCTCTGTTTACTTTATGTTCTTCTCAAAAGGAGAGAGTATAACGGTAAGCCCTGTTTCATATAATTTTAGTGTAGGGACCTCTAGTACAAATTCATAGAGTCTGATAATACCTCTAGAGTGTCTTTTACAATAGGTATAATAATCTTATCTGCTATTTAAAAAAAATACATCTTTATAGAATGTCTCTGTATTGTGAAAACTTTCCCTATACTAAATAAGATTCCAGTTACAAATTTGTAAGTCTTTTTTAATGGGTATAACCTGGAAGAAATTAAAATTGCTATTTAGAAAAAGCTAAAATATTATATATACCGTATTTCTTCAACTTGTAGTTCTTTTACCAAATTATCTAATTTTCAAAGTATTGTAGTTCTTAGGCCAGTGAACTATTTTCAAATATTTTTTCAGTTGTTTGGCTATGTAGCTTAATCACAGAATATGTGCTTAGCATGCACAAGGCTTTAAAAAATTCTTTTCTTCCTGTCAGCACTGAGGCCCTCCAGTGGTTTTTTTTCTTTTTCTCTCCAGGAGATTAATTCTTTCAGTACATATTTTAGTTTCTGCTGTGTATCAGACCTAATTTTAGGGGCTGGCATTATGAAGTGACAGTGACAGAATTACTCCTGTGATGAGTGCATGGGCCAAATCCTGTCAGTGTTCTGTTTTGCAAAAATAAGTTACACTGAAATATAGCCACATTTGGTTCTCTATTTTGTATGACCTTTGTGTTCTGTTGTGCTGTTGGAACAGATAGCATATGGCTCACAGTGCATATACTATTCGCTATTAAAAGTTTGCTAAACCATGTTCTTATAGAGTCATAGTGAATGCATGTTAATTTGTTTTTATGACAAAAGATATTAATGTGTGAGTTGTTTTTTTTAAACTAACACATCAGTATTCAGGTTTAGTTGCACTGTTGGCACTTTGTGGTGGATAAGTGGGTTTTGGGTTGCAGTTTGGGCACTCATCTCTAAAAGCTTTGCCATCACTGCTGTTAGTGGAAAGTTATAGATAATAAAAAAATATAGTGTAATTGTGTTGGTAAGTTACATGAAGAAAAAGCAGGGAAAGGAGATGGTGTGGGTATGGAGGTATTAGGGTTCTTAAGTTATTGAAGGTCTCTTGGACAGTGGTATTTGCAGGGGTAAGACATGCAGCCATCTGAGGAAAGAACATTTGATTTGGAGGAAATCGGAAGGGCCTAGTCTGTTAAAAATAGAGACTGGTATAACTCGGGTAGTGTGAGGAATGAGTAGTAGACAAAAACAGGGAGAAAGTCTTACTAGTCGTAGTTGATCTTTGAGTGAGATGGAAAACCATTAGAGGACCCTTTAGATTCACTTTGTTCTATTTTTATTTAGTTATTATTGTCAGGAGGGTTGGATTAGTACTTTCTTTGTTCGTCTTCCTTTGTGCCTTGTGATAAAGTACAGAATTAGGTTGGTTCCTGTTCTGTCCAGCAGTCTTTGAGACGTGTTTCTGTTGTCTCTTTTGTTTTCTTTAGTCTAAAAGTTTTAGTGTCTTTCACTTGTCCCATGTATCATGCTACTCTTTAGTATCCTAATATTTGGGTAAAAATTTAGGGTGGGACTAAATATATAGATTTGCTATGATAGATGTAAGATTTAGATACGATTTGAATGTATACATAGGAAAAAATGAAAAGCTGCACCTATCCAAAGGAAATCAATTTCAAATATTTTGTTTAGAATGGGAAACTGTGAAAAGCTCAGAACCCATTAAAGAGACAGTCCAGACTACTCAGAGTCCACCTCCAGTTGAAAAGGAAACAGTGGTCACAACCCAGGCAGAGGTTTTTCCTCCACCTGTTGCCATGTTGCAGGTTAGTGCTTTTTGTAAATGTATTGTTTTATATTTGTATTTAGTCATGTGTTTACTTTATAAAATCTTGAAATTGTCTAATTTAGAATAAATACTTGTGTTAGACAGATAACTTCTTGTTTAAATACCTTTTTAGGAAAAAATTTGCTAGGACTATGGTGTGATTTTGCCAAACAAAATTTAAAGTAAAAGTAAATGTGAAATTATTGTTTCCCTAAACTGGCACGATTATTCTCTTTAGATTCATGTTCTCCTAAAAAATCAAGTTGATAGAATAATAAGTAAATGAATTTAGTCAAGCATTTTTTAAAGAAAGTTATTTTTAGAAATGGTATCACCAATGTTTATATCTATTTAATGAATATATATTTTATTGAGTGCTAGTTGTGAGATATGCACTGTTCCAGTTATCTTGAATTAGGGACATGTCACTGAGGGAAAAAAATGCATTTTCTTCATGGAGTTTTCATTTTCAGTTTTGGAGGCAGAAAATAAAAATAAGAGTAAGATCCTGTGGAAGTAAGATTTAACAGAGTTTTGTGGTTAGATGCTTATGTGGTCAGGGTGGACGTAATTGAGATTGTGACATTTGAGTGACAACTTAAAGATGGTGGGGGAATTAACTATGAAGCTATCTGAGGAAAGGCAATTCGGGCAGAAGGAGCAACCCGTGCAGAGTCCCTATGCCAGAAACTATGTTGGCTGGGTCTCAAGAATGGTGGAATTATTATGTGGCTATGTGTGGTGAAAGCAGGTTATTTGGAAAAAACCTTTTTTGAGGACTCGGTTTTTCATTCTGAATGAGATGAGCTGTTGGCAGAGTATCTCAAATAGAAACGACTAGATCTGAATTGAGTTTTAAGGGATTGCACTGGCTATCTTGAGAATAGGCTGCAAGTGAATGTAGCTAAAAGCTGGGAGACCAGTTAACACTCGTGATACAGTTCAAAGATAATAGTGGCTTAGAATACACTGCCAGTGGCAGGAACGGTAAAACTTGTTCAGATGTTAGATACAGTTTGATGGTTATGACCAGCCTAGAAGTATTGGGTTTGGAGTTCTGAGAAAAAGCAGAAGGTCTTCTTTGGGTCTGAGGAATTGAAAAGATAGTGTTTGTTTTGTATGTGTCAAATATGAAGTGTCTTTTAGATAATAAAGTTAGACATTGAATAGCTACAGTTGATAATAATGGGAAGCTCAGGAGAGAGGTAAAGCTATGTAACACACATTGTGGGACCTTTTATGTCTAGAATGAGTAAAATATTTATGCTAGGGTTGGAAAATAAATTTATGAAAAATTCAAGCTCTTCTAAAGCTGTTATTGACACATTAAGTAATGGTAATTTAAGGATTAAATTTAGTGCAGATGGCAGTCAAAAATTGAGTCCGATATTCAGTGTTTAGCTAGGTACCCATACCTTCATATTATTTGAATGTAAGAAAGATTTCACATTCTCCAGTTACATTATCAGTTGAATACTGTTGCCTTGCTTTTACGTAATATACCTTTACTCACAGTTACACAAAGTGGGAGGGGACTTAGTGTAATGATATATGCTTATTTCAGTGTAATTTTACCTTTAGTTGTCCCAGGATATAATCATTGCAGGTGAATGAACTGATTAGTGGACTTTTTTTGTATCCACAAAAGATTCCAGTAGCCCCAGCGGTGCCCACTGTTAGTTTAGTTCCACCAGCCTTTCCTGTGTCGATGCCAGTTCCGCCTCCGGGCTTCAGTCCGATCCCTCCACCACCTTTTCTGCGAGCAAGTTTTAACCCTTCACAACCACCTCCTGGTAAGGAATTTTGTTGTCTTATTTGAACGCTGTGTCAAATGTCATTAAAGTTCTTTTTCCAGGTTTAAATACTATAGAGCAGTAGTTCTAGCATACGTCAACCACTGAGAGGGCTTGTTTAAAACACACATTGCTGGATGTAGCCTCCAGTGTTTTGTCCCATTAGGACTGTGTTGGGCTCAGGAGAATTCCTTTTTAATTTGTCCTTAGAATGCAGATTGCAGGAAGAATCACTGACAGAAGAATTGGACTTCTTTTAAAATCATTAAAAATTGTGATTTTTACTGTCAGATTTGTTGGCCACATGCCTGTAATCTCAGCATTTGGAGGCTGAGGCAGGAAGATTGCTGCAAGTTTCAGGCCAGCCTGAACTACATAGCAAGACCTGTTCTCAAAAAGACAGACAAAAAGTCATTACTATGAAATTTATGTTGAAGTTTTAATATGGAAATTCTCTGTAATTATCACCCTTCTATCAGAAAGTTGGCATTAAATTCTGTAGGGTCTCCCTCTTAAAACTGAGTAGATTCCCGTATATTAGAAATTGCAGTATATTTTTGAATACAGTTGAATTTGATATACTTTTTTTTTTTTTTTTTTTTTTTTTTGCGGTACTGGGGATCAAACTCAGGACCCTGCACTTGCTAGGCAGGCGCTTATTCCACTGAGCTATATCCCCTGCCCCTTGATATACTTTTTTTGACCTAATAAATTGATTTTTAAAAGTTTCCCGAGTCATTTTTTCTAGGTTAAAAACTATGAATTACTTAACATTTTCGCAAATAAATATAACTGCTTATTTAGTTTAGTGGTAGAGCATTTAGTGTTAGGCCCTAGGAAGTTAGAAGAATGAAGAAGACATACTGTGGATCATATGATACATATTTGTTTCTCTGAATTAAGAAAAATATGTGCTTAATGATTCGTGTACTTTTTTTTTTTGTTCTGAGAATTGAACTTGGGACCTTGTGTTTGCCAAGCAGGTGCTAAGCTGCTGAGCTATAGTCCTAGCCCTTTTGTGTATTAAAAGAAGTATTTCATTTCTGCAATTTTTTAACCATTGGAGAAAGTTTTTAAAAATTGTCAACAAGATTAGAAAGTAAATTTGTTATCATAGTGTAGTTGTAATTTGTCACAGTAACATTTAAAAAATTTTGATTTAATACATAATTGGAAATTGAGGACTAGGGATATAGTTCAGCGGCATATGCATCTGCCTAGCAAGCACAAGGTCCTAAGTTCAATTTCCAGTACCAAAACAAATTGGAAATTGACATTTTAATAGAATTTTCTTTTTATATTTTAAATATTGAAATACTCTTATCAAATATTTTCTGTATTTGTGATTTGAAATTTACTTCAAAATATTTTAAAATTATTTAGTTATTATACCACACATGACTTCTACGTCATTTTTGCATCAATTGTTTTAAAAATTACTTTTTTGGTTTTTTTTCATTTTTAATCATTGTCTTCTAATTGAGTTTAATGATGCTGTACATTTAAAAAATGCAAAGATACATAGTTTGATTATTTGATCACTAAAACCAAGTAAAATACTAAATTGAACATTTATTAACCAGTGTTTAAAACCAACAGTATTGTCCAAGGTCAGTGAAAATATTTTCATCTAATAAATAGCATAAATATCAAAGAAATACATTGACATATTTGACAGATGACATTAATATATTGCATTTAATGTTATCAATAGCCTAAAATATGTTCAACTTTGCCTATGTAGTCATTGTTCTGTAACATAAACAGGCTACTGATTTAATTTATAACAGCTTAGAACCTGCCACAGCAGTGAATAAGTAGATAGATCAGGTTCTCTTTGTTTTATCTTGCTTTCTAGGGATCAGATAAAGTAGGGTATATAAAAGTCTTTTTAAAAATAAAAAATACACAAATAGTGAGGGCATAGTAATAAAAGATTAAGAATGCCAAGTTTCCCTAAGTGTGGTGGCAAACATCTATAGGCAGAACTGTTTTTTGTTTTTTTTTTTTTTTTTGCGGTACTGGGGATCGAACTCAGGACCCTGCGCTTGCTAGGCAAGTGCTTATTCCACTGAGCTATATCCCCAGCCCATATAGGCAGAACTGTTGGTAAGACTGAGGCATAGTAATGACTTTGGTCCACAAGCGGAAGGCCAGCCTGGGCAACATGAGAATTCATCTCCAAAAGCAGGATGGAATTTCACTTACTGGTATTGAATTCTTTAAAGCATGTAACTTTTCTTGTGCCATTTTATTTTTTTGGTCTTTTTCCCCTCCTGTAGGTTTCATGCCACCGCCAGTGCCCCCACCTGTTGTACCACCGCCTGCAATTCCACCAGTAGTACCAACATGTGAGTTTTCTGTATGCAGAATTTTCTTTACTCCCAGCAGTCATAATGTATTGGTTCTTATTCTTGTGGATTATTTTTATTGTGAAAGTTTTTAAACAAATGAGTTTGATCTGATTTCTAAAAATTAACCATATCATAGGATAGTCATTAGTCATATTTGCTTTGTTATCTCAAAATGTCTTGATAATGAATTTTAGTTGAAATTCAAAGAAACCTTCCCATAGTTTTTGTTTTGTTTTATGAAATGTCTTTATTTAGAGCAATCCTGCCCAAATTCTCCTTGCATTTCATAATTCTTCATGGCTTATTGAAGGAACAGCTTAGACTTTATGCAAGGTGCCACATAATAGATTTGGGGGTCTGCTTTCTTTGTAATACTGAATTTATTCCTCTCTGCATGTCATGAGAATGGAAGTTAGCACCAAGGCTCCTACATTCCAGTTCAACTTTCCCACAGTAATAGTCTGTACACAAAATGCCTTAGGCTTGATGTTACAGCATAGCACATCAGAAATCATATAGCATCTTCTCCCATTTTTGTTTATAAAATAAACTGTTTTTTAGAGATCTTTTAGGTTCACGGTGAAATAGAAGTTTTCAGTATTGCCCCTGTAAGTGCATAGCATCTTTCGTTATCAACACCCTCACCAAAGCTATAATAATTGGCATACTCAAAGGTCATACTATAAAGTTTACTTGTGCGCTTCCACTTTTAGTGGGTTTTGATACTAATCAGTGAATTCAGATAGTGGAAATTGGTTATTTAAAAATATTTCTCTTCAAAGTTTTTTATGGTAGTTTCACCCTGTGATCATTTTTGCCTGTATTCCATTGTCATGAGTTGCAAAGTAGTTATCTTTCTAAATCTGTAATTCTTTGCACATTTATTTTCTAGAAATTTTTAATGAGTAAAAACTTTCTTTTATTAATAAGTGGAACTTAAGTCACTATGAAGTATATCCTATACATATTTCAAAGTCTTAAATAGTAGTGGGTGTTTCCAGTGATATGTAGTAACTGAAAATGGGAGAAGGATTTCTTTTTTATTTCTCCATCTACTTTCTGGGCACCGTTTTTTAAAATTTAGTGTTCAGGGTCTGATGATGTAGCTCGGTGGCACAGTGCCTTCCTGGCAGGAATGAGGCCAAGAATTCAATTCCTGGTATCAAAAACAAAAGTTACTTCCAATCAGTTGCATTTGTTGTTCTTGGTGAAGTTCAAACTTTTTCGTCTTTGGATAGTGCTTCTTTATCCTTTATTAGTTTTTGAGGGCCTCTTGTTTTTTTCTTTGGGGGGGGCACTCAGTTTGCCCTTGACTAATCTTATATTTTCCTGTTCTAGTCTCAGAGTTGCCCATTTCTCCAAATGGGATATTTAAAAGTCATAGTCTGGGTATAAGATTCTCATTTTGTTCTTGGGATTTCATTGAACCAGCAAATTTTCAAAAAAGATTACTTATTTATTACAAACAATAATTACTATCAGTAAGACTTCTTAATGAAACAGTTCGTCCTCAGGATATATATTTGCCGAAAGTATTTAATTAGGATGCTGCTATAGAAAGTCACATTAAATTATGACTTTTTTTGTAGTTTCATATGTGACTTAAGAAAAAAACATTTTAATAGGTTATGTATTCCAGACTACCTGGTTTTAACATCTGTGTTTTCTTTACTAAAACAACATTTTAAGAAGAATGTAAAAATTCAAATAATTACAGACAGCTCACTTTTAATTTATTTTATTCCATTGAACATTTCAGAAATATTAAATACATTTCTACTCAATTTTTTCCTTTTGTCTACTTTTTTGTTTTCTTTTTTGGTATTAGGAGTTGAACCCAGGACCTTGTGCTTGCCAGGCAGGCGCTTGTACTGCTGATCCACATCCGCACCCCCTTTTGTCTTATTTTTTATCTATAGTAATTCTCCAGTTTTCAGAGTTTCAGTAATTGGGCAAACCTACTTCAAAAAATTAGACCTGAAAAAAACCCCTGTGATACAGAGTGTATCTAATGCATAGAGATTGTAGCTTTTCATACTCTAGCCAATATTCTTTGTATTGTTTTGTCCTCTGTATTTTAAAATGCTTTCCTTTTCGTATTTAGGTAGCAGTAGAATCCTTTCTTATATATTGTTGGTTAGTTAGGAATCACTATTTCTGAAAATTATGGAAAATATTGAGAAGTCATTTCTGACTTCATTGTATACAGAGGGTGATGCTAGACCTTGCCTGTCAGTTATTCCTAGTTAGTTTTAGAAGATCTGGGATCATATAATAGAGGGAGAAATACCTGCTTTCTATAGGTTGCTTCTATTGTCTCATTTAATTTCATTTCATAACACTTGCTCATGACCACAGGTGATTTTATCTCTGCTTGAAATCTCTGTTTTGCTAACAATTTGTGTAGGTAATTCTAGAGTTAAATATGAGGAAAAAGCATTTTCTAAAATCTGCAAGTATGATTTAACAGTAGCCTAAGTGACACAAACTGGACTAAAAATTACAACTGTATGTTTTATATTTTTGTAATTCACTTTTTTATATATAAATGACTTACGTATTTAGCGATTTTTCTCCTTCTTCAATATGGAATAATATAACTTTATATTTCTAGTTTACCTTACCGATTCTCATTTGAGTTTCTAACCTTACTTGACAAAAGATTGACTGTTAAAATATTGATTGGTTAGATTTTCACTCTGGTACCTAGTTGTCAGTATGTTTAGATTATTCACTTCACTGGGCTGAGATCCTTAGAAAATTAACTTTTCATAATGTTAGAATCTACTTCAGTACTGGTTCTTTTATTTATCATTTTAAGGGGAACTATTTCTTAAGTTTGTTGGGTTTTCTTGTTTTTAAAAAGCAAAGCTGCCAGGCGTGGTGGCACACGTCTGTAATCCCAGCCCTTGGGAGGCAGAGGCAGGAGGGTCATCGTGAGTTCCAGACCAGCCTGGGCTGCAAAGTGAGCTCAAGGCCACCCTGAACTGCACAGGGACTCTGTCTCAAACAGACAAAAGAAAAAAAAAAAACAAACAAAGCAACGCTAAGTGTAATTTAGCCTCTTCATGATGATTCCTTGGTCATGTTAAGCATTAATTATCATATAGTATGGTTAGTAATACAGAAGTGCCATTAAATGAAATACTGAAACTGCCAGAAAAATTAGTGTGTGAATCGAGAAATTAAATCTGAAATACATTTTTCTCCTTTCCAAAACAGCTTTAGTGCAACCACCACTGTCCATGACCCCAGAAACTGTGAAAGATGTTGGGTTTGGTGGCCTGGTCTTACCGAGTGGCTCCGTCACTGGTGGTCTTGCTGCTGCTGCCCTGCCAACTGGCAGCATGTTCAATGCCCCGGCGAAAGCAGAGCCCGAGGAAAAAGTACCGCATCTCATAGAGCACCAGATTTCTTCTGGTGAAAACACCAGATCAGGTAAAACAAAATGAAACAAAATCCCTTGAAATGCGTACACATTTCTTCTCCGGTGCTCAATGTGGGGTGGCATGTGTTTGTAACCAATTCATTGCACAAGTGCTGACATTCTAATTTATTGATAAAAATCACTATGTCCTATAACTTTCATTTTTAGGTAATGACATTCTGTTCACAATAATATAAATTTCAACAGTTTTCCATTAACTGAGACCCAGCAGAGGGTCTCATCCCTGTTTTGGACTTTGGGATTGCTGTAATAGATTGCCATCAAAATAAGAGTGCACAAAATCTGTATAATTTATAAAAAGATAAAAATTAGCATGCATGGCCAGTCTTGCTGGCATGTAGATACAATCTCAGCATTCCGGGAGGCTGAGGCAGGAGCATCCATCACAAGTTTCAGCCTAGCCTGGACAATTTAGAGAGAACTTGTCTCAAACTGGGCAGAGGATGTAGCTTAGTGCAAAAGACTTGGGTTTATTCTTAAGTGCCACACACAACAGTTTTGAATATTTTCAGATGACCTTACTTTTCTCTCAGGTATTATCCAGCTATAGCTGAAAGATAAATACAGTATTTGAAAGCAGTAAGTCCTTGTTTTCATGACCCCTTTATATAGGTGTCTTTTTAAAAAGTCTGTTAAAGATTGCAATTAGTGTAGACTATAATTTTAAACAAAATTTCATAGGGGCTGGGGATATAGCTTCGTGGCACAAGCACCTGCCTGGCAAGCACAAGGTTCTGAGTTCAATTTCTGATACCAAAACAAACAAACAAAAGATTTCATGCGAGATTATTTTAAGTTTTAGCCCCATTTAGGTTTTTTAATCTTTAAATTTCACTCTAATGTTAATGTTCGTGATTCTACAAATAGCTGATTAACTCTTAAATTAACCACTAGAAATTATAGCTTTTATAATTTTTAATGTAGTTTCTTTTCCATACCAGCATATCTTACTTTGGATTATTCTCTTTCCATTGCAGTGATTACAAATGACATTTCAAGTAACACTGCAATGTTAGGAGGACAGCCACCTAATGTGACAAGCAATTCGGGAATTCTGAGCGTCCAAAGACCAAATGTATCAAGTAATTCTGAAATCCTTGGGGTCCGGCCATCTAATGTCTCCAGTAGTACTGGGATTATTGGAGCCCAGCCACCAAATATCATAAATAACTCTGGAATTTTGGGAATACAGCCACCGACTGTGTCAAATAGTTCTGGACTTTTGGGAGTGCTACCCCCAAATATGCCTAATGCTTCTGGACTTGTAGGAGTACAGCCACCAAATATTACAAATCCTTCTGGACTTTTGGGAGCACAGCCACCAGCTGGACCTCAAAATTTACCCCCTTTAAATATCCCCAGTCAAAGGATGCCTGCAATGCCAATATTAGACATTCGTCCAGGACTAATACCACAGGCACCTGGACCGAGGTTCCCTTTAATACAGCGAGGAATCCCACCCCCGTCAGTACTTGATTCAGCTCTTCATCCACCACCCCGTGGACCTTTTCCTCCGGGAGATATTTTCAATCAGCCAGAAAGACCTTTTCTAGCTCCTGGAAGACCAAGTGTAGACAATGTTACTAACCCAGACAAAAGGATACCACTTGGGAATGATAACATTCAACAGGAAGGAGATAGAGATTATCGATTTCCTCTCATAGAAACCAGGGAGACCATTGCTAGACCTCCCCCTGTGGATGTTAGGGAAGTGGTTGGGCGTCCTATAGATCCAAGAGAAGGTCCTGGAAGGCCTCCGTTAGATGGTAGGGATCCTTTTGGAAGACCTCCTGTAGACATAAGAGAAAATCTTGTGAGGCCAGGTATAGATCATCTCGGTCGAAGAGATCACTTTGGCCTTACTCCAGAGAAGCCCTGGGGGCATAGAGATTTTGATGAGCGAGAACACCGGGTTCTACCTGTCTACGGTGGTCCAAAGGGCTTACATGAAGAAAGAGGTAGATTTCGGGCTGGAAACTACCGATTTGATCCTAGAAGTGGTCCTTGGAACAGAGGATTTGGACAAGAAGTTCACAGAGATTTTGATGACCGCAGAAGACCCTGGGAGAGGCAGAGGGATAGGGATGACAGAGATTTGGATTTCTGCAGAGAAATGAATGGAAATCGTCTCGGACGAGATAGAATTCAAAACACTTGGGTCCCCCCTCCTCATGCTCGGGTTTTTAATTATTTTGAAGGGGCCACTTCTCAACGAAAAAATGATAACGTGCCTCAGGTTAATGGTGAAAATACAGAGAGACATGCTCAGCCACCGCCTTTACCAGTACAGAATGATCCTGAACTTTATGAAAAACTGACACCTTCAAGTGAGATAAACAAGGAGAAGAGTGACACAGTTGCTGATATAGAAAGTGAACCAGTGGTGGTAGAGAGCACAGCAACTGAGGGGACATAATCATCACTCAGTAGGTAAAAGATACCTTTTGTAAAGTTGTCATCTCTCTGTAATAGGTTAATGGCTGACTGGACCGTAGTTGTTCACTTTTGTCTGCCAGAATTAAGTTAATCTGATGTTCATGTTCACCTTTCTCTTAAAATAATTGTACAACTGACTTGTATAGACATTGTTCTTAATATGAACATGGTAGGTAAACATCTTTTTTATTTTTCTGATAAAATATAAATGTTGCCCCCAGATTCTTTTAACGTCAAGGAAATGAATTAACAGCTTGTCAGAGACTTCCTATGGAAGAAAGAATTTTTAGATACTATCATTAGGTTGGATATGGTAATAGATATATTCCAAGATAGCAAGTTATGGTATATCTTAGCCATATCTCTAGGCTGCTGCAGAATTTTAAGGTAATAGGCAAAGCTGTGATATTTTATGCAAAGACTGACTAGATATTTGAGGAGCATAATACAGAGATTTTAAAAAGTGATTTTGTAAGATCTACACCATGGTCTCTGTTACTCCAAAGTAAGTGTGTGTGATTTGTTCCTCATGCTGCAGTGAGTAAATAAGAAAACAACATAAATATTAAAGTACGTTTCAATGTTGGGTGAATTTTGTTTTTAGATGCCAATAAAACTTACTTGTTTGATAACAGTGTTCTAGGAATTGTATTTTTTTAACCTATAAATTCTTAAAACCATGAATCAGAAGCATGTGTTTAGCTGCAAAAGTTTCTTATTCCTATAACTCTTAAAATGACAGTGAAAAACTGTGGTGGAAAAAGCATGTATTTTGATACAAGAACCATATAGTCTCATAAGTATGTATGTAATATTTATGTATGTTTATTGTGTGAGTCAATGTAGTTTTTTTCTACTTCTCTGTGTGTCTATCTCCATGCATATACAGAGAAAAAGAGTAAGATTTTTTTTAAAAACCAGGTAATAAAATATTTTTTAAAACCTCATAGAAAATTGGAAGCATCTGGCAAATTGACATTGCTCATACTGTAATTAATAGCTCTTAGTCTTGATGAAGGTAAATGAGAACTATAAGAAAAACATTGTCAGGATGGCAGCTCCTTTTTAATATAAAGCATGATTTTAGATTTAGCGTGGAACCAAACTTACATAAATGCTTGCATTGCTTTGTTTCACACTATATTTGGTATTCTGCGTAGATAGTTCTAGCACTAATGAGCATAGTGATTCACATGCCTGGTGTGAATTTCTTTGTTGCACAACATGTATATTGGTGTTGATGGACTTAAAGATACTGATTTGTGTGCCAGGAACAAAATGTCCATCATGTGTTTCGAAGGTTCTGGGTAGTAGTCCTTAAGTAAGCCTCCAAGGTAAAATAGGGGAAAAACTGAGGGTTGGTTTCCTGGGTTGCTTTTTTTTTTCTTTTTCTGTTAAGTTTCATTTGCTGCTTATTTTCTTTTGGATTTTCCGTATATAATAGATGCATACATAAAACCATTGACATGTTTTAGTTTTTAGTGCAAGGCTTTCATTGGTTATGTCAATACTCATTTTCCTTTGCATTTCTGACAGTTCATCATTTACTGTATCTAAAATTCCTAATCTGTATCTGTCACTCCTCCAGTAACAGCAGACTAGCACCTAGCCATGTAAACTTGAGTTGGCTTTGCTTATTTCTGATAATCTAGACAGTTAGAAGAACTTTAATGTTTCTGGCCAAAAGGAAAGCCTTTTACTTACAAGATCTGAATAGATATAGTACATTATTTTATTTGGAAAAGCAGAATAGAAATATTAAATTGTGTTTATTTCAAAGGTAATTCATTTGGTAATTTGAGTTGGTTTTATATCTTAGGGGAATGAGGAAGAACTATAGTATTAGAACAAGGTTTTAGTGTTCGGGGAAGATCAGCCTTGTCCTTTAAGGAAGTAAGATTAAATGGGTTCTCTTTCAGTAATTGCATTTACCATGATTAAAATTAAGTGAAATTCACTTGAGTTAAGTAACAAGAAATGTGAGGGTTTTTTTTTTTTTTGTGATTTTTGATCCCAAGCTTTTCATTGCTGTTAGACTTTCATGCAGGTACTTGAAAACAAGTTAAGTGCAAGTATTGGACTGATTTGAAGATTTGGAGGTGAACGTTACATCATTTTACAGTGCTATGTCTTAAAACCCATCTTGGAAATGCGTGTGATACTCTTTTTAAGGTAGCTAGAAAGAAATTATGTCTGTGTTATTACTTTGTCTTTGTTTTGCTGTAAAATACTGAAGTGAAAGGAGATTATTCATCTCGTTTTAAATTTCCCAAACTGGTATTTGCTTTTACTTTTTTTTAACTGCTGGAGAGCAAAGTCAGTTGTTTACTTTGGTAAGAGTGATACAGCAGTGGACTAATCACACTTTGGTACTTTTGATCATACTTCAGTCACTAGAATGCTAGCAGTTAGAAACTGCTGTAGTACAATGGTCTGAGGTGCAGCAGGCAGTAACTACATTGGGTACTGAATCATGTGGCGGTGTTGGGTTGGGTTGAGTTGGGTTAAGTTAGGTTTGGTGCTTGGGATTGCTATCACTGAACTGTGCCCCCAGGTTAACATAGCATACAATATGTGATGTGCTAGAGTGGTAAGACTTTCTGCAGTACTAGTTGGCCCAGTCATTAGTTTAAAAAAAGCTTTTCTAAATATCTCCAACCATTTTGTTAAACACTGGTTTGTGGTTTTAAATATATGTATACACACACACATAATCATATATGTGTGTATATGTATATACACATTATATGTGTGTGTGTATATATATATATTCATACTTGATCAGTAGCGTTGGATAGAAAATTACTTTATAGCAAAGTACCCTTAATCTGTATTATGGATAGAATGCTGCTCTATTCTAATTGTAGTTTAATATTATGAATGTGTTAGGAGATAGAAATAGCATGAAATTATTCATTTAAAACCCTAGAAGCAATTTCATATAATATTTAAAAAAATCCATTCATTACTTCAGTTACTTCATTCTTACCAAAGCAGTTCCTCTTGTCCTGCAAGTTTAGTTGTTTCATTAATTCGACGTTGTTCACTCATATAAAAGGTTATACTTTATGAAGCTGCACATTTATAATTTGGGGGGTGGACTGGAGCAGTGTTCTTTCTTCTTTTTTTTTGGTGGGACCAGGGATTGAACTCAGGACTTTGCTTTTGCCAGGAAGGTCCTTATGCCACTGAGCTATATCCCTGGCCCCTGGAGCAGTATTCTGAAATTTTAAAAGGAAAAGGAACTTTAAAAAATTTGTACTTTTTTATAAACACCATTTTATTGGATGTCATTGATTGTAAGACATAATACAAGTATAAAATGCTTCCAGTAAGACATGGTAGTGATTGGTAAACACACCCATAACTCAGAGGTATTAAAATGTGAAAAGTCATAGAATGGAAGGAACCCAGGATTCATTATGGAAGTACACATTCAGTTCAGTGAAAATGTAGGACTATTATTGTTAGTGAATTTGAGTAAATTCCCTACCAATGTAAATGTTCATACACATGTATACATTTAAGAGATGTAGAGAGTGTTTTCATGTTTTTCCTCACTGTATATTTTCAGATGGGCACAGCATTTCATGAACAAGAAAATTTTATATTTAAGAATAATTTTGTTAGATATTATGTGCCTTCATATTAGTAGACGATTTACTTGGGTGCTTTGTTAAAAAGCTTTAATGCCTTTTAACTTTTAAAGAAAATTAACATTTTTCTCTTTAAGTATTTATATAATTGAGAATGGGAGAACAAGTACTTTTATATTCATTTTTAAGATAGGCAAAATAAAGGACTAAATTTAAGTAACCAGATGTTGTAGTGTGGCAGAGAACTATAAATGGTTCCTTAACGTGCTTTGGTTCTATACAAAACATCTTCTGAACTATAAAGTTAAGTTGTAGGCATTAAAATTTTTACTTTTCACTTTTGAAGAGAAAAATTCATGGTTGTAGGCTTTAATAGAGTTTTAAAACAAGATGCTTTGATCCAACAAAATTACTTGAAGCTAGAAATTAAACAGCTTAGATTACTGTTCGGGGGGTGAGTGTTGGCAGAGGAGTGCTTAGCTTTCTACTTCCCAGCCAGGAGGTGTGTAATAGAATCACTTGTGGGACTGTGGAGGTTGTAGGGTGATTGGTGGTCATCACAGACCTGTACGGAATATGCTGTGCTGATACACATAAATAAATCATAGGCATACACCATCCTAGTTTTACAAATATATGTTTTAAAGACCCTGCATACTGCTATTTTAGATACATTAAAATTAGTAAATCTTTATTATACCATATATTTAAGATTTAAGATTTTAAAAACATTAAAATAGCTACATAGAACTGCTTTTAGTGTTACAGCGAAGCAGTAGAGTTCATTGTGGTAACTGCTTATGGAGAATGATTGAAAAGTAGAGCACAGCTATAAATAATTCAGATGTTAACCTAAGAAAAGAACTATTACAACAAGATTTAAAGTTACAGATTTTTTTTTTTTTTTTTTTTTTTGGTACTGGGGATTGAACTCAGGACCTGCGCTTGGCAGCAGGTGCTTGTGCCACTGAGCTATATCTCCGGCCCTATAACATGAAAAAGATGGAAGGAAGCTAGCGATAACTTTGTGGGATGTAACACAACCCACCCTGACCCCCTCCCCATGCAGGCCCTCCACGCTAGTTCTATTTTGAGACGTGGGTTCAAGTTGTTGAATTGCTCAAGCTGGATTGGAGCTTGGGATCTTCTTACCTGAGCTTCCTGGAGTGTTGAGATTACCATGCCCAGGCTGGCTCTAGGATGTATGTTTTATGCAAGTGGGCCATTTAAAATAGTTTACTGCAAAGAAAAATTTACTTGGTATGTTGTAACATTGATTTTAGAAAGAACCTCTTTGGGACAAAATTGCATTCCAAAAATTAGATTACAAAGAATGCTATTAGAAGGACTACTTAGATGTGGATTGCACATAAATAAGTAAAGCAAACCAGTGATTTCTTTGGATGGAGCTTTACTCTGACATTTTTCTGTCCCTGCAGTTAATTCCCTCTTTTTTCAGCAGTTTATTCATCCTGTGTGTACACTTGGCATTGCTCTGCCTTGCTGTTCTAAAGATGATTGAAGATACAGAACAAATGTTCTAAGTAATACACACACCTTAAGAGGGAGAAACATGCTAATAAGCTGATTTAGTGTTGTATAAAAGATGTTAGGTACTTCAGCTAGTAAATTGAGTGTACTTTTGCACAGAGTTTGAGACAGTTTAATAAATATACATACAATTGTCTCTTGGTGTCCGTGGGGAATTGGTCCCAGGATGATGCCCTTGGATACCAAAATTTCTGGATGCTGAGGCTCTTCCATGAAATAGTATAGTATTTGCATATAACCTACAAAAGTCATCCTGTGTACTTTAAATCATCTCTAGGTTGTTCAGGATTCCTAGTGCAGCATAAAGGCTGTGTTATTATACTTCAGAATTACTTAGGGAGTGACAAGGGAAAATAAGTGTACACACAGTGCAGTGCGGTTTCCTCCAAGTGCCATTTTTTCCCTGGTACCGGAATCAAAGTCATGACCTTGGGCTTGCCAGGCAGGTGCTGTGCCACTGAGCTACGTCCCTGGCCATGCCCTTTTTTTTCAGGTTGGTTAGATTGAGATATATAACCAAAACACAGAGGGCTGGCTGTTGTAGCACTTGGTTATCCTGTATTCTTTGTCTCTCTTACTCTCCATCCATCACCGTTTTATTTTCCTACCTTTCCCCGAAGAGGCTGCAAATCATTATCGGGGCCTTCCAGGTTCTCTTTTCACCAGGCCTTCTGGGCAAGGGCTGTTGAAGTTGTTAGCATTAAAAGTAATTTTATATCCCTTTATTAACTTCTAAGATCATTTATAGCATTTAAATACCTTAAGTTTAAGAAATAAGTTTTCTGTTCTGTAAATGACCAGTTAAAGAAGAAAAATAACAGGATCTTTGGACAGGTTACTGAGCCTCTAAGCATTCTTTCTTTACTTTTTTGGGGCGTGGGGCACCAGAAATAGAACTCCAGACCTTGTTGTCAGGCAGGTGCTGTGCCCCTGAGCTATACTCCTGGCCCTCATTATTTCTTGATAGCTAATCTGTGGGGCTACAGTTTTTATTAAAGATAACAGTAACTAATATTTAGTACTTACATAAAACAGGACCTGAGATAACTATATTACCTACATAATAATCTTCATGACGATCCTGTGAGATAGTTATTTTAATACCTGTTTTGTTTTAGAGAAACCCAAGTCAGAGATTTCATTACCTTCTCTAGATCTCATAACATGAATATTTGAAGACTGAAACCCTATTGGGCCACATTCAGAAGTTAATGTTACCACCTCATAAACTGTCATATAGCAGATGTGTACCAAATGTGCCCCTTTCTTTCTTACAAAAGGAAAACACATATGCAGCAAAACACACAGCCTGACCGGGCTTGTCCATCTTTATAAATTATGGCTGTAGTTAACCACTGAAGTTCTGTTTTCATTACAAATGTATGCGGTACCTTTTAGCTAAATAGTCACTTTAGAGTCTGTTTTCCAGATTTTTTTTGAAGTTATACCATGGCGTAATAGTTTTGACTTTCTTAGTAACTGTTTCAGAGACAGACTTGGGTTGCACTGACGTTAAACAAGGTTTTTCTTCATATTTTGCAGTGCTGTTGGGATTGAATCCAGGGCTTTCTGTTTATTAGGCAGGTGCTCTCTGAGCTACATCCTCTGCCCAGTAAGCTTTCTTTTGAAAACACTTTTTTTTCCCCACAAATTAAAACTTGAGATCCCTTTTACCATTGGAATGCTTTTGTAAAGCAAAGCCAGTGACTGCTTACAAATTTACATTTTAGGATATGTTTATAACAAGTCCTTTATAAAACAGCATTTATATATAACCAAAACTTAATGATGTGTTTTCGTGTCTGTAAAAGACTATTTTAGAAATATCACATTGGCTTGAATTAAAATGTGTGTATCTTTCACATAGTTGGTATTCAAGACTAATCCTTCTTTCACATTTGAACTCATACAGAAGAGTTCAGAGGCCTTTCTCCTTAGTGGTGATGAATGCTTTACAGTTATTTTGCCTTATTAAAATAAACTGATTCTAGGTTTTCTTTCTCCTCACGTGTTCAAGTCACTCAGCTTGAATTCATGTCATGCCTTTTATGGTGTTGGTCTTTGATACCTTTTTCTAGAGTCCTTTCAATTAATGACGGAGCATTGTGACCATAATCCTGACTAATATACACCTCAGGGTATATACTTAGCAAATTCGTAAGATAAGTACATTTCTACTAATAATGGCAAAGGAATTACAGTGGTGCTTTGGTTCATGAACTTAATTCTTCGTGATTTGAGTTATAAACCAAATTGGACAAGAACCGAGTCAAATTCATTGGCTAGGTTCAATGTTAACCTTGTGGGGAAATTTTGACCTGGTTCTCATCCAATTCAGTTTGCAACTAGAATTTTGAGAAGTTTGTGAACTGAGGTACCACCTAGTTGTATTAGCTAGGCATGGTTGCTCTTCCCTCAAATCCACTGAGTTAAGAGGGATTGTGGCAAGTTTGAAGTTAGTGGGCAACTTAGTGTGCTCTGTCTTAAAAATATCAAATAACACAGAAGGGCTGGGCTGAAGGCCAATATAGCCCAGGCTGAAGGCCAAGTTCAACCCCCAATAGCATCCCCCCAAATAATAACAATAATTTTATGATTATTACATGCAATACAATTTCTTACATTTGAACAAGTATTTTTTATGACAAGGGGGTGCTTATTATTGAACTAGTGTTCTGTTTATACATTAGCAAGGATCTTTATAAAGTGAGAAGACCTATTACTCTGAAAGCGTAAACGAAAACTACTGTTTAAGAATAGACATTTCTTTTTGTGAAGATTAATATTGCTTTGAGCTGCTTAGGTAGCGGAGGGTAGAATTTATTTGAATACTGTGTTCAGACCAAGGGAAAGGACTTTAGGTGGCGAAGCCACCTAGTGACCTACAACAGTATCTTAAAATTTACTTAATTATATTTTAATTACAATGCTCTTTCTGAATAGTGTGTTGCTTTCTAAATTGCTCTGTAGCAGTTCATGACGTTATGAATATTAAAATGCAGTGTTGTTGATGTAGACAAGGAGTAGGCTGAAAGGAGAGAGAAGTTGAACTTCCATGTGGCAGGGCCTGTACATCCGTTTCTTCATTTTCAGAAGTGCTGGTTTTGGTAGGTTTTGTCACCACTTCTTTACAAATGATGCAGACTTGAGAGATGTCCATGGTCATACAGGTCTTGATTTGAACCAGTGCCCTCACACAGGTTTGCTGGCTTCAGTGGTATGCTTTACTTTAGAAGACAATCTTTTTGAAAGGTAGCTATTGTCATACTGTCTGTAAATTAACTTCCTCGGGCTCCTGCAGCAACATACCAAAAATAGAGTAGCATAAAACAACAGAATTTTCTCTCAGTTTCAGAGGCTAGAAATCTGAAATGAAAGTTTCAGCAGAGATGCGCTCTCCTTAAAGTCTAAGAAAAGTCTTTCCTTGCCTCCAAACTTCTGGCAGATCTCAACAGTCCTAAAATTCTTGTCTTACAGATGCCTTACTTCTATCTGCCTTTGTAAAGATAGCCCTTACATTGTGTTAGGAATCTACACCCTGCTTAACCAATTTGCATCTGCAGCAACACCCGTTTCAATTAAGGTACCTTTGGAGGTACTAGGAGTTAGGACTTTTATAAACGTTTTGAGAGAGTGGAATTCAACTCATAATGGCCATAGCCTGTTTCTAAATTGTGTAACAAGATCTGAGTAAACACCAGAACATCTTAAAACAGTGGAAAGAGTGGGCACATTTTGACAAAATACATCTTTATAAAGCTCCACTTTAAAATGAGTTTGGATGTCACATAACATTTAAATCCCTAAAATGTGGATTACAAATAAAACAAGATAGCACTGCCTTTTAAGACATGCCTACCTGTCTTTCTTTATTCTTGCACTAAAGGAATTTGTGAAGAAAATCCAGTAATACTAGTTTTGTCCAGTAGTGTTATATAGAAAAGAATCTATTCACTGTACCATGAATTATTAAAAAATGAATGGTCTCAGGGTGTAGCTTAGTGGTAGACCACTTGGCTAGCATGGAAAAGACCCAAAGTTCAGTGCCAAGGACTGATGAAAAGCAGTAAAACAATGCTGAGTTTTAATGGTGTTTAGATTTTTTAGACTTCATTAAATTATAGCTGTCCTGAAAATGTACCGTGGTGTGTCTTGTCACTACTCTTCTGTATGTAATGTTTTAAAAAAGAACTGACAGTAGTAGCACTTTTTGTCTGCTTGTTAAAATTGTCCGTCTGTTGTGGTCTGACAACCACTATGCTATTTCACTGATGTACTACAGATTACAGATGGGTTTTCCATTAACCAAGTAACTAATTTGTTCACTGTTTTATTTCATACTATAGCCTTAATACATTTTTTAAATGAATTAGCCAACAAAATCTTTATTTGATCAAATAAAAAAAAAACAGGTTTATATCTGACTACAATCCCAATTGAGTGTGTGGGTCCTTTCTAAGTAGAAATCTTTTAATAACTTGGACTAAAATCCAAGTTTTATGAATACATATGGGTTCTTTCTAAATAAGTATCTTTTAACAACCCCTACAGCTTTTATAGGGTTAGGGTTAAGGTTAGGACATTTGAATTGAGAATTCTTAAACACCAGAGCACTTAAAATACTGCTTGGCACCTAGTACTATAAGGTGTTCACAGCGGCTAAAACAGGCTTAGAGGAGACAGAAGTCAGTTATATATTGATTACACATAACTAAGGGAGCAATGATGCATAGTTTGAGTCAGAGGGAACATGCAGTGGTATAGTTTTTGGAATTTTGGTATATATTTTTCCTCCGTTTTTTTCTTTTAGAGATTGCTGTACCTCCAAAGGCTCAATTCTTGGAGCTTCATTTATGTTTTGGTCCTTTGTGCCAGCCTTTAAACACTACTGTGCAATACGTTAGGCTGGTGGCAAATGTCCTGCTGTCTCCAGTGGTGGGCTGTCAAGGGAGATGGCGGTCCCTAACTTTAGGAAGGGCCATGAGAAAGCTGCCTTCCTCTTACTAGTTGTCTTTGTCCATATAGTAACAATTTAGTGGGTAAAAAATGGTATTACTGATTTTGTTACTCAGTGAAATAGGAAGTCAAATTTTGCAAGTAGATTTTTCCCATGAGTTGAAAAAGGCTGATTTCTTCTGAAATGGAAAAAAAAGACTTGCGCTTTTCTCATTAATCTATTCATGATAAAAATTGTTGCTGAAATAAATTACCACTTAAGTTATATCTGATTCAATCCATTATATAAGGGAAACCACATTTAGAGAAATCAAGAATCTGGAAAGCAGTTTAGAACCAATTCATTCCAGAATAAGTCTATCAAATTGGAGACCCTAAAAAGATACATTTTGGAGGAGAGAAGTTAACTGTTGTGGATAGCCAAGTCTGTTCATACGTGGAATGTAGAGATTTCAGTTGTGTGTGTTCGAGTTCTGCAGTCCAGTTGCTCATAGTTGCCAGTTGAGGAAAACATTACGGGGATCTTGGGGCCCCCATTAGAAGTCATGAAATTCACTACAGAGGCAGTCACTTGTGTGCTTGTAGTCACTTAACAGAACCTAAAGAGTTCAGCACTTTTGTGTTTAGTCATTAAGTCTCTGGTGTTTTTTGTCTTTCGTTTCTCCTTTATTCCAAACTGTATAGACAGACAGCTCTCATTTCCGCCTTCTTTCTGTCCTTCCGTCTGTCTGTCCGCCTGTACGTGCTCCTTTTTGGAACACCCCAGCATTCCGTGGTAGGTGTTGAGTACCCACTCAGGTACTCTGAACAGAACATATAATCATGTCTGGGGGTGACTGGGCTAGATTGATTTTTTTTTTTTCTAACATGTCTGTTACTATCAACAGTTCAGCACTTTCTTAAGCTAGCACATTAGTTTTTTTTCTTGTCTGTTTACATATTTAGTTTGACATTTTGAAATAATTTCTGATCTAATACAGTCTTTAATTAGAGATGTCTATACACACACAAACACATGCATTTATCAGATACTTGAATCCTGATTAAGCTTGATAGGTTTTCTTTTGATCATTTTATGATAGTACCTTGAATATTCTCCTAAGAGACCAAAACCACTGTCTTCTTTCTCTGGTGAAATGTCTTACCTATTTGTGAAACATACTAGACTTAGAACTTTCAAGTCTGGTATTTTCTCACCAGGCCCAAATTAGTCTTCATTAGAAAGATAATTGCTTTATATGTTCCTGTTACTAAGTAGAAACTACTCTGTAGAGAAGGAGGAAAAGCAAGAGACCTGCCTATAGTTTTCAAAGTGGTACTATTACTAATAGCTGACTTAGAAAAGCATTCATTTTAAATCATTTCTGAGTCATTGGCTCACCTTCTGATTTAGTATATTTACCAGTTCTTTAAAATCAGTGTCCAGTGTTAATACCAGGACTATGGTTTATGATACGGATTTTCCTCCTCTTCTGATTCAAAAGTGTCAAAGGATAATTTAGTTTCCACACGGTTTCTGAGAGAAGACAGAAGTATAGCAACAGGTGAGAGCAATACAGCAATTTACTGTGCTCAGATCTTCCCACATTTCTCCAGGTAGAAATTATAAGCTACAATTTTAGCATGAAATCTAGAATCTTCAACCCTGGTCCTAGAATGTGGTTTTGTTATTTTATTTGTCTTTTTTACCATGTAAAATAATGTGATTTGCTTAACAGTTGTTTGAGTATACTCCTCTTAGTTGCTGTGTACAGACATGGTCTGTACTGGCCTCTGACCATTTCACAGTCAGCATTCCAGCAAGAAATGCATTTTTCTTAATATTGTATTATGGAAATACTCTAGGATGTTATAGTTCATTGAGCACTACTCTGAAGTCTTTGCCTAACCAAAGAGCACAAAAACTGAAGTACTACGTTTTATTGAGTTGTTGTGTGTAGATGGGAATTCATGTATGAAATACAGAGTAGATTTCTTGGAGTGATTTAAAAAAACTTTCAGACTCCAGGCATTTATCTGGTTTGGAGATTTATTTTCTTGTGGGGTTTTTTTTTTGTACTGGGAATTGAACTCAGGATCTTGTGCTTGCTAGGCAGGTGCTTGTGCCACTGAGCTATATCCCAGCCCTGGTTTGGAGATTTAACTCAGGAAGAAAAACTCTGGTGCTTCTGCTAGACTGTCTGATGCTCACCTTAGGACTTTATTTTATTTTATTTTATTTTTTTTTGCGGTACTGGGAATCGAACTCAGGACCCTGAGCTTGCTAGGCAAGCGCTTATTTCACTGAGCTATATCCCCAGCCCAGGACTCTTTTTAATACTACAATTTATCTTAGTAAATGAGGGATTACAGGTACACACCACCATGTCCAGCCAACACAATATAATTTTTAAAAGGCACTGCAATTTATTTGTAACAGAACTGTTGAGCTGTTGAGAACCTAATGTCTTTTCCAAATACTGATGTTCTCAAGCTTTCGTTGGGAGGCACTCACATACTTTAGAGTGGTCCTTTTCCTATGACTTGTACAGTGCAAAGAACTTGGAGCCTAGGGACATTTAGTATTGTAATACCAGCAGTACTGGAATTTATTATGTTCTTAGGCTGCAGCACTGATCTTTTTAATCTACATGAG
The DNA here is from genome assembly GCA_004027595.1 of Dinomys branickii. Lineage (NCBI taxonomy): Eukaryota > Metazoa > Chordata > Mammalia > Rodentia > Dinomyidae > Dinomys > Dinomys branickii. The sequence goes on along the minus strand of PVLD010002390.1, from coordinate 12,052 downwards.
TGAAAAACCTGTGGAAGATACAAAAGCATTTCTGTCCCTCCATCAAGAGACACATATGACTTATCCTCTTAGCTGTAGCAGAGCATTTCTGCAGGTAGTCTCTGTAAGGAACAGTTTTAGCATTAGCTCTAGAATCTTCATCCCTGGCCCTAAAACGTTTTACCATGTAAAGCAGTATGATTGCTTAACGTTTTAGTGTCCTCTTGACTTGCTGTGTGCAGTTTATAGTTCTTAAGGTGATGTTACATGAGTTATTTCTTTGCATTAGTAAACACCATGCAGGTATGATTGTCCTTGCCTTCATTTGCCTTGGGATATAAAATCAAACAATTTAATCATTTAAGTGTTTGTGTTTCTCAGTTTTTTGAAGTTTTTTAAAGCAGAAAGAGCAATATAGATAACAAATATTAGTTCTTGATTGTACAGATATCATAAGGCCCTAAATATTGCTCTGATCTTAATTTTACCTCTTTATAGGGAAAGGAATCTAATGGAGATGTTAAGTGAAATAGTTGTCTTTTGCCATTTGTTATAGGTTACCTTTAGCCTTGTCAGTAAAACTGTTTTAAATACTACAAACATGCTAGTGCATGACCTTTGAACCCAGTTACTTTTTCTTCTGGATGTTAAAATAAAACTTTATTTTGAAAAAATGTTAAGGGGAAATTTATCTTTACTGAACTATTGGAAGAAGTTTTAGTAAGGGATCAGAATTAAAAACTCAGAAAAGGGAACTAAGACAGCCCACTTGACACAGGTTAAGAAAAGCAGCATTATTTAATATGTAAATATATCTAGACTGTTTCTGAAATGAAAAAGCCAAGCTTTGCATTAAACTTCCATGTTTATGAATATCTGATGTGACCCAAATACCCAAGTGAATGGTCATGGCAATGCATATAGCCTCGCCAACTTTTATTACTTGTTCGTTTGTTTATTGTCTTTTTGAGATAGGACCTCGCTATGCAGTTCAGCCTAGCATGGAGCTCACTTTGTAGCCCAGGCTGGTCTTGAATTTGCAAAGATTCTCCTGCCTAAGCCTTCTGAGTGCTGGGATGACAGGCGTGTGCCACCATGCCTGGCTGCCAGCTTTTAATATAGCGTACCCTTATGGACTGGATCTCTTTTGTTCATATTGAGAGGAGTAAAAACAGTGTCAGAAATTTGTCCACTTTGAAATGGGTAAACTGAACTATCTAGTGAAATCTAATGTAAATTGGTGTTTTTCAGTCAATAGACATAAACCAGGAATTGAAATCTTCAGATTTTCAAACTGTAATTATTTATGCCTAGACTGGTCCTTTGTTTTCAGTCTTTTTGTTTTGTTGTTGGTTTGTTTTTGTTTTGAGACAGGGTCTTGCTGTGTAGTTCATGCTGGCTTTGGCTTTGAACTCACCATGTATCCCAGGCTGGCCTTAAATTAGTGGCAGTCTTCCTGCCTCAGCCTCCTGAGGGCCGAGATGACAGGCGTGCGCCACCACACCTGGCACCTAGACTCTTGTTATAGTCCCCTCCTGTGACTCTTAGTTTGTTTCCAAATCATGTGCAATGGATAATTTTTATTTCCTCTAAGGCAATAGAGATAGAACCTAAGGGCTTTAGAAATGGTCCTTATTGCTCTGTAGACATGTCTGCCTTCAGTAAATGTTTCTACTCACTCAGATGTAGTCCTGGATATTATTTTATAGTCAGATTTTGGATGAAGCAGGCTTCTCCTAAAGTGGCCTTTGTCTTAGCCTATCATATTGCAATCCTTAAGTGTCCATGTCAGGTTGTAGTTAGGGAAACATTGGATGTCATACAAGTTGAAACTTAAAATATGGAATTTCAGTTTTTTGGTCCTTCAGTTGGTAAAGGTAACGGGTCTGAAAATGTATCCATTGAATTTGCTTTATTTTTAGAAAATTGGTAGCATGCCCAAAGACCATCTCTTCCAGTACTGAGTTTAACTACGAATGACATGGGAATTCTTTTTAGCCATAGAGAGGGATAAGGTTTCTTTACATTGGGAAAAGTTACCCTCTTAAGCATAGGCTTAGTCTGAGATTTACTTGGCACAGGTGAGAATCTTTGTTGTATCTGGGGCTGTTTTAGCATATCTGTGTGTGATTTTGTCAGAGGCCTTTGATCTCTTCAGGAAGGTAGTTCTCTTCACTTTGACGAGTGCCGCTACCCAAGTGCATTGTCAGCCAGTGCATTTGCACCCTCGTTAGGAAATTGTGAGGTTGTTAGAACATAGGCCATATCTTTAAGAAGTAAAGACTGTGCAGTAGATGAAGTTTAATGGAGATAAACCTAGCTTCACCATCTTCCAGTTAGTCCCTTCTTAGAGTGTATGGTAATTAAAATGTCAAAATCCAAAGTATCTGTGCTAACTTTTCTGGGTACTGAGCACAAACATTAATACAGATTAACCCGCAGCGGAATATGGGCACTAGTGTGACAGTTTTTCGAATGTGATGCCTAATTTAACATTTTAGGTCTTTTTGGTCTTTAATAAAAATCAGAGTGTTGATTGTAGTGAATAAAATTTGATATTAAGTACAGCAGCTGCCTGTCAAAAACTTTCCCAAATTGTGGTAAATGTGTATATTCAGGTTAAAGAAAAAATAAACTCAATTTTATTATAATGCTTGCTCTAGAGAACAAAACATTCTTCTGAGAGTCAGAATACTGTTTTACATGACGTCGTTCCTAAGACTGTTGGAAAGAATATTTTGATAAAGGTCCTTCAGTGCTTTCTTAGGGCTCAGATTCCTTTTATGTTTTTCTGGAGAGCCATAAAAACAAACACATATGGCTGTTTAAGCCTAGAAGGAAAGTATTTCTGATACCCAGTTTTTTTTTTCCCCCTGGGTAGTTTCCTGTCTTTTTTACAGAACGATTCCAAAACTTTACCAGTTAACACAAAAACATGCAATCTACCGTACCAAGGAGAGGACCTTTCCTCCTTTTCTCATGGTACAACTAGAAAATAGAACTGCCTTGTTTCAGCAGCCGATCCTAGCACCAGTGGTTCTTAACCAAGGGTGACTGCGCCTCCTTCTTTTCCTTCAGAGGACAGTGGTCCCTTACATTCATTCTGCAAGATCTTGCTTCAGACCAGCACATGAGTGGCCATACCACTGAGACCCAGATCCACCTGAATTTCTGTAGGTTTCTACTTAGGTATTCCATAAGCATCTTAAACTTAACTCCCATATTTTTTCTCCTGAATTCTTGCCAAAATGTATTTTCCATGATCTCAGGGCTAATCATTGTCTTCCTTACCTATAGTATCCCTCAGTGACAAATTCTTAAGATTTTTTTTTTCACTACACATAATTGAAATTCCTATTTCCACTGGCCTTGCCTGATCTTCCACTGTCTATTTGACTGTCCCAGTGACTTCAAAGTAATAATTTAGGCTTAAGACTGATAAATGCATCCTCTATAACACTTAATGATTTTCTAGAATTTTCCTGGAGAGAGTATGGCCCCTGGAGCTATATTGCCAGGGTTTGAATTGAGAGCAGGTATTTTTGGTGCCTCAAAATTCTCAGTGGGATTAAATATGTTACTGACAATGTTACATGGTTGAGGTAGGGTTGAGTAATGAAATTCATGTAAAGTACTTGGAACAATTCCTGACACATGAATACACAAATATTAGCAGTTATTGTAGTGGTATCATTTTATATATTGTAGTACACATCTGAACACACATACCAAAAACCTTTTGTTGGTGTGAAAACCTCTGAAATACGTCTGATAAGCTGATCTCATTATGATCTAACTCTGATTAATTTATCCAGTCTTTTGTAAACATCATGTGTTTCAGCAGTTTGATCTTACCAGCAGTTTCTCCAGAGTGTTTTGCTGCTTACCTTACTGTACCTTGTGACCGAAATGCTGTCCTCACTGTTGCTACTCTGTAGACTCTGATTTATCTCCCAGCCATTTTCTTCTGGTTACATTTTTTGCAGTTATAGTTGACATGCTTTTTTTTTTAAGCGGTGGACTCTTTGAGAACAGAAATCAGATTTATGTTCCCAGTGATGCACTTCTTAGTACGCATTTTAAAATTTTGATAATAAATGTCAAAAAAGAAAAAGAATTTTAAAAAAAGTCAAACACACGAAATCTGGAAAGAGCACTTCTTTGCTGTCTGTACACAGTTTTGAGCAATATCAGCATCACTTGGCAGCTGGTTAAAAACTTGTAACATCAGGCTCCCTCTCCCACTTACGGAATCACAATTTATACTTTTAAGAGACTCGGAGTTTGTAGCAGATAAACTTGTGCTATAGGTCCTTTTTTCCCAGCAGATTTTCGTATGTTCAAAATCATATATTTGATACTTCTACTAAAGACTAAAAACAGTTTTGCAAATATACTTAATGGCAAAATGATTAAACCATTTAAAGGTACGGGTAACTTTAATAATAGCAGATTTTTAGCTGCATTTTTCTGAAGAATCATTATCAGTCCTGTGTGCCCCTTGCTCCTCATGAGGACAGGATCTAACTAGTAGCTCTCAGTAGTTTCGTAAGAGCGCTCCTTAGTCTTGGCAGAGAGGAGGAAAGCAGGGTGCTCTGTCACTGAGCTACATCCCTAGGCTATTTTTAAATTTTGAGACAGGATCTTGCTAACATACACAGGCTAGCCTGGAACTTGTGATCTTGCTGCCTTAGCCTCTCAGCGTGCTGGGCTTACAGACATGCATGACCAACCCAGTTGTAAGAGTTACTTTTGACACTATCTCTGATAATATTTGTAACAAGAGCCTAGAGTACATTTTTTATATAAATTATCTGCCTGTAAATGGAACTTCATTAAGTCGGGGTGGAAGACTATGGGTTTGAACTGAGGGCATAATTATTTTGACTGCTTTGGTCTTTTTTGGTGGGCTTCTCAAAGTTTATCCTCAACCTCACTTTATCTAGTAGATACTGGCGGTGTACACATCAATGTGTCATTGATAAATGAGATTAAAAACACTGGAAACCATCAAGGCTTTCTTACTCAAAAGTTACTGTAAGCACTGTGCTATAGCTCAGGCACACTGAGTGATATTTTCCGTTTTTAGATTAACATATAAGGTTGAGTGCTTTTGTATTGTATAACTTGTGTAAAGTTTCACTCATAGTGTTTAAAGTTTCTACAAATATTTTCCCCAAAATACTGGGAAATCTACTTTTTAATTGATACTGGTGAAAAATGACAAAATTAAATCGAACTCATAGATTTTCAGATTACTTCCCGGATTCTTTGGAGCTGTTTTACATGATTCTGTTTTAAACATTAAATTTTCAACTGGATTCTAAAATTCAAATATAGATGTTTGAGGGACCAGAGTTGGAGAAAGCATTTTACAATATATATCATTGGAATGGAATCAAATTCCTACTAAGTTGAGCAGATGTTATGGGAGAATATTTTTAGTGCCTTGATGGCAGTTGGTGGCGGTGGTAGTAGGTACAGGGGGAAAGGTCTTAGGGCATTAACAGAACAGAACCCTTGCCTTCCAGGAATTTACTTTTCAGTAGGTGTCAGCCAGTGAGCCATATTTCAGTGTAACATACGGAATGCTGTAACAGAAGGGTATAGAGGGTATATGTAGATTATAGAGAGAAGGGTACCAGTAATTAGATTTTACTCAGAAGATGAATTTTTGTTTCCGCAAATTAATGCCATAAGTCAGTACCCTCCTCTGCCAAGATAAAAGTAAGGAATGTACTATATGTACCTAGAAGGCATGTTTGATTATTAAGGGAAAATGCAGGTGCAGTATTTAGTTCACTAATATGACTGAATAAAGAAGTGTTAAGCTGCAGTTATTCTGTAAGAGTCTTTCCTTTGTCTTAGGAGTTTCGGCTCCCACCCTTTTTTTTTATTCGTAGCCCCAGTGCATAGATGTGAAGGAATCATCTCTAAAATTACAGAGGTCGAATTTAGTTATCATTTAGATTCCTTTTCTTTTATTGTCCTATCTTTAACCCCAGTCTGTTCTGTTCTAGAATAATGATTGCTTGACAGCACAGGACTCAAAATGTGGACTGTTAGCCTTAGCAGTTTTATGATTCAGGATGCTCCCTTCCTCCAAATTAAATTTTTATTTTTAAAAGCCTGTTCCACCTAATTGTTTACAATTAAGGAATTACAATGCTTGACAATTTTGATTCTTATTTTTATAAATATAAATTCTGGATAAGTAATTTAATTCACATTTTAGGGCTTTTACTAAAATAATGAGGGTTTTAACAAATACAATTTGGTAAAGTTTTTAAATAGTATTTTGAAACATTCTTTTTTAAAAGATTCCCATTCCCTTCTCCTTCGCATTTACAAAAGTTTTGTTTCCATTTTTTCCTTCCATTCTTTCTTTTCAATGTTCTCTTTCTTCCCTTCTCCCCATTCCCTCCAAGTTCCCAGTGTTTATCCCCTGTTATGCTCCTTACTTACCCTGTAGGTTTCTCACACCATAGAAACAATGCGGTTTTTAAACTTGTGCGTCTTAATTTATTTCACTGAAGATTATGGTCTCAAGGTGCACCCATTCTCCTACAGATAATTCAAGTTTATTATTATTTGTGTCAGAGAAGTACACCATTGTATATAAGTACATTTATCTTTATACATCCATCTTTTGGTGGGCATCTGGGCTGTTTCCAACACTTAGCTATTATAAATTGTGCTGCTATAAAGATAGGTATGCATATATCACTGTAGTGTGCTACTTTTAACTCTTTTTGGGGGGAGATACTTAGGGGAATACCTGGGTAAAATAGAACCCCTACTCTTAGGATTTCCATAGTGGTCATACTAGTTTACACTCCCATCAGCAATGGAGAAGGGTTCCTTTCTCCCCAACATCCCTGCCAGCAGTTGTTATTGGTGGATTTCTTGGTGAAAGTTATTCTTCCTGGAGTGAGATGAAATCTGTGTTGTTTTAAATTGCATTTCTTGACCAATGATGTTGAGTGCTTTTTTATCTGTTTATTTCCTGTTTGTATTTTATATCAGTTCATTTCAGATGCCCATTTTTGGATTGGGTTTTTCAATTTTAGGAGAGGCTGACTTTTTTGAGTTCTTTGTACATTCTAGATGTCAGTCCTTTGGGAAAACAATAGGCAAATATTTTTTTCCCATTCTGTGAGTTATCACTTCACTCTGTTGGTGATTTCTTTTGTTGTACAAAAGCTTTTTAATTTGATGTGATCCCAGTTGTTGATTCCTTATAATATTTCCTGTGCAATTGTGGTTTTGTTCATAAAATCTTTGCCTACTCCTGTATCTTCTACAGTTTTCCCTGTTCTGTCTTCCAGCACATTGTGTTTTTTTTATTTAGATCTTTGATCCATTTTGATTTTAGTTTAGTGCATGGTGAGAGATATGAATCAAGTTTCAATTTTCAGCATGTGGAGAACCAGTTTTCCCAGGGCCATTTATTGACGAGCTATTTTTCTTTAGTGAATAAGGTAGCTGAGTGTACTTCGAGTTGTTTCTGCATCTTCTATTGCATCCTCAGGTCTGCCTTTTTGCCAGTACCATGCTGTTTTTATCACAGCAGCTTTATTTTATAACTTCAAACCAGGGATGGTGATCGCCACTCCTTGCCCTTGTGGCCCAGAATTGCTTCTGCTATTTTAGATCTCTTATGCTTCTATATGAATTTTAGGACTGTTTTCTCTAGTTCTGTGAGATATGCAATAGGTATTTTGATCAGGATTGCATTGCATCTGTATAATAGCTTTGAGAGTATGGCCATTTTCACGGTATTCGTGCTGCCTATCCAAGAATGGAATATTTTTCCATTTTCTTATACCCTCTTCAATCTTCATTTTCAGAGTACTTAGTTTTCAATGTGTAGGTCTTTCATTTCCTTTGTTAAATTGATTCTTAAATGTTTCATTTTTCTTGTTTTTTTGTTTCTGCAAGGTGTTATTTCTGTAATTCCTCTCAGTGAGTTTGTCACAGGAAAGCTATTGATTTTTTTTAATTTTGACTTTTTTAAAGAAAAACAGTAAAAACAAAACAAACAAGAACAGTAGCAAAATACAAACAAAACAAAGCAAGGTTACATGGTTTCAAACAATGATAGGGATTAATAGTGGTTAAAAACAAAACAAAAGAACAGTAGCAAAATACAAAACAAAGCAAGTGATACGCGGTTTCAAACTAAATGATAGGGATTAATAGTGGTTGTTATATTATATATTATTATCTTCAATGAAGTTGCTCAGCTTACCGGATAAAAGGGCTGGGGATATAGCTCAGTGGAATAAGCGCCTGCCTAGCAAGCGCAGGGTCCTGAGTTCGATCCCCAGTACCGCCAAAAAAAAAAAAAAAAAAAAGATTACCGGATGAAAGACTGTAAGATTAGTCAAACCATTAAAGAGAATAAGCAAATAATAATTTTAAAAAATTAGAGACAATACAGAGTTTCATTAGACCGGATATGGGAATTACCAATGGTGGTTGCATTGTAGATTGTCCTCACATTTTTGAGTGTTGATTTTGTATCCTACTATGCTACTGAATTTGGTTATTCTGGGAGTCTTTTGGGGGCTATTTTGGGGTCTTTTATGTTGAGGATCATGTCAACAAGTAATAATTTAACTTTTTCCTTTCCTATCCATATCCTTTTTATTTCTTTCTCTTATCCAATTGCTCTAATATTTCCGGAACTATACTGAACAAAAAAGTTGATATGGGCATCTTTGTCTAAAATCAGTAGATTTTAAAGTGAAAACTTTTGGTTTTTGACCAAATGTATAATGTTGGCTGTTGGCTATTGGCTTGTGATAGTGGCTTCTATCAGATTGAGATAAAGACCTATTACACTTTTCTGTCGGGTTTTTATCACGAGTGGGTGCGAGTGGGTGTTGGACTTTGTCAGATGCTTTTCCTCTTTCGAGGTGATCATGTGAGTTTTGTCGTTGGTGCTGTTAATGTGTTGTATTTACATTTGATTTGGGATGAATCCTACTTGGTCATGGTATATAATCTTGATGACTTGCTACATTCTGTTTGCTAGTCCTTGGGATTTTTGCATCCATGTTCTTTAAGGAGATTGGCCTGTAGTCATCTTTTTTTGGTTGAATCCTTCTCCAATTTAACTTTCTTCCAGGAATATGTTTGAGAGTATTTCTTCCCTTTCAATTTCATGAAAGATTATGAGGAGTAGTGCCTGTAGGTCTTCTCTTAAGTTTCTTGTAGAATTCTTTGTTGGTAGTTTGTAATACTTTAATTTCATTTACTGATACTGGGTTATTTAGAATTTTTACATCTTCTTGATTCAGCTTTGGTAGTTCATATGAATCTAGGAATCTATCCATTTCTTTTACATTTCCCATCTCAAAGGTTCTCAAAGTGTAAGGTATTGAGGATCTTGATTTCTGCAGGATCTGTTGTTATATTGCCCTTTTCATTCGTAATTGCATAAATTTGAGTCTTTCTCTTTTTTGATAAGGTCAGTAAGTGTTTGTTTATTTCATTTAATCTTTCAAAGAACTGGCTCTTCGATTCATTCTTTGTATTGTTAGTCTAAATTGCATTAATTTCTGCTCTGATCTTTATAATTTTTTCCTTCATGCACTTTGGGTTTAACTCCTCTTCTTTTTCTAGGAACTTGATGTTCAACATTAGGTTTTTTGTTTGAGCTTGCTCTATTTTTCTGATGTGGGAATTGACTGCTATAAATTGCTCTCATAGGGAAATTTCACTGCATCTCATAAGTTGTGGTATTCCATATTGAAATTATTGTTTAGTTGTAGAAGGTATCTAATTTCTTTTTTCTCTTCATCTTTGATCCTTTGGTTGTTCAGGAGGGTGTTATTTAATTTCCATGTGTTTATGTAGTTTTTGTAGTTTCTTTTGCTGTTGATTTCCAGTTTCTTTGCACTGTGTTCTGATAGTATGTGTGGGATAATTTCAATTCCTTTGCATTTACTTAAGCATGTTCTATGAGCTAATATGTGTATTTTGGAGAAAGTACAATCATATTAGTGGTGAGCTGATTTTTTACATTTATTGATGTTTTATATATTTGAGTGCATGGGTGTTTCAGGCATAGATATTTGTGATTATTATTGCTTCTTGGATTGCTCCCTTAACAAGTCATTATACAATCAGTGTAGTGATTTTGTCTGTTGTGAATTATCTTTGCTTGAAATCCACTTTGTCTGCAAACAGAGTAGCTACTCCTGCTTCTTTTCAGGTTTCTTTTGTGTGGAGTATTGTGTTCCATCCTTTACCTTTCAGTCTGTGGATTTCTTTTTGAGTTAAATGTTTTTCTTGTATGCAGCATATCATTAGATCTTGTTTCTTGATCCATTCTGTTTTTGATTGGTAAATTGAAAACCCTTGCATTAATAACTGTAACTGATGTATATTGACTTATCCTTGTCATATTATTTTCCTGTTGTTGGTTCCTTTTCTTTCTCTTCTCTTTAATTGCTTGCCTTCCTGGTGGATTCATTCTATTGAGATTCATAGATTTGGTTGTCTTCATTTTTTTTTTCTTCCCAACATATTCTTCACAGTGTTTTGGAATGCTGGTTTGGTGGTCATGAACTTCTTCAGGTGTCCTTTATCATGGAAATATTGTGTTTCTTCATCAGTTTTCAAAGATAATTTTGCAGGGTACATCAGTGTGGATTGGAGGTTGTGTTCTTTTAGGGCTTAAAGTACTTCGCACCAAACTCTTTAAGGGTTTGTGTTGAGAAGTCTGATATGATTCTGATTAGTTTTTCCTTATAGGTGATTTGTTTATTTTCTACAATAGCTTTTAATATTCTGTTCTTATAGATTTCTGGAATCTTGACTATTATATCCATTGGCGCTTTTTTCTGATCATGGCTAACTGGAATTCTTTTTTTTTTTTTTTTTGCGGTACTGGGGATCGAACTCAGGACCCTGCGCTTGCTAGGCAAGCGCTTATTCCACTGAGCTATATCCCCAGCCCTGGAATTCTAGATGACTCACTTATTGTATATCTAATTCTTTTTCCCTATGTGGGAAATTTTCTGCCATTACTCTGTGAACAGGTTTTTTTTTTTTAATGTCCTTTGTGCTATCTTCTGAGTTTTCATTGATTCCAGTTAATCTTATTCATTATATTATCTGGCAGCTATTGGATTGATTTTTCATGGGCCCTTGCTATTTTGATAATTGCTAACCACAACCCGGTGTTCTGTTTCTGATATTCTGTCTTCACATTAGTTGATTCTGCTGCATATACTTTCAGTAGAATTTTTAATCTCCTGGATATTTGTTTATATCTGTTTTATGGAATCCAGTTCTTTCCTATGTTGGTCATTCATGGTTTCCATCACTTTCTTAAGCTCCTGTATTTAAAAAAAAAATCTATATCAATTGTAGATTCACTGACCATGTCCTTCATTATGGTTATCATGTCTTTAGTTATTTGTGTAATTATTTCTCTTTTGGTGTTTTTTTCTAGGGCCTCATTCATCTATGTTGTTACTTCCACTGCTACCATTTCAGAAAGTTTGGCGGGCTGGCTTTTGATTTCTTATACCTCAATTCCTCCTGGGTTTGCCTTGGGCCGGCTGGAAGTCTGGGGTTGCATCTCGCTTCCATGTTTTCTCATTTTCTTTTTTTTCTTTAATTTGTTTGCATTGATGCTTGTAAATTGCTTATGGTTTGTAACTTTATTACTAGCATTAAGACCTTTGGAAAATGACTACTTTTCAGAGATGTCTTTTAGATTTACCTGGCTTTTGAGTCTGTCCTGGGATCTTGCCTCTTCAGTTTATTAGGGATGAAAGGTTGCTGCTTGTTAGGCCTAGCACCCAGTTCTTTAGTACCAAACTATGGAATTGTTTATGACCCCTGTATTTTCATTTATTTTTTTTTTAATTTTATTTTAAAGACAAAAGAATGAAGACATATGAACCAGAAAAGCCATAAACAATACAGAAAATACAAAGTTATACAGAATATAGTAGGGAATTAGAACTGGATGTTGTATTACATAGTTATCTTCACATTAGTTAACACAAAAACATTAAAGGAAATACCAAATTATAGATAAGATAGTAGGGAA